>CANTUR010001574.1:0-87054 GCA_947683625.1 Mallotus nudiflorus
ACTATTGAATGTGTGCATTTGTCATTTAGCTATGCATGTATATACATATTATAACAATTCACTAAGTGAAGTCTGACTTCCCTCCGTTGACTATTTTTCAGGAGAGTTTACGTCTTCAGACCTCAGTAGCGGACTCATACATCGGATTTCTTCTGCCCCGGCTTTACTATGTAAACTGCTCACTTGATTTTATTTTATAATTTAGACACTGCAGTAGTTGTAGTCAGTCATGGGATTTACGTACTATGTTTTATGAGATATGTATTTTAAAGATTTAAACTAAGATTGTATTAAAAGATATTATATATGAGATGGATTTGTGTTGTTAAATCTAAGGATGGATCATTATTTTATTTTATTTATGAGTTTTATTTCCATTGCAAAATATTTTATTTATGTTATTATTATTATTGCATGTTTTTTTTTTATTTTAAGATTTGTTACGGGTTTCGAATTTGAAAGAATTTTCATTCTCTAGCGCCGATCATGACCCTTATTTTGGGTTGTGACAAAATTCTTCAAAGTTTGACTCACAAAATTCTAAATAAAGTCGGATCCATAGCAACTCACTCGTAATTTTAATGTACTATGTAAATATGTAATATAAAACATATACATTTACTTATAAACATTTAAAAATTATTTAAATATATTATCAACATAAATTTATAATTTTCATAGCAAATAATTTATTGATGCACAATTTTAATTTTAATTTTATGTTAGATTTGTTTACTCCTTAAGTACGTAAAAAGGAATATAAATATTTTCATATACCGTGTATTTACTATTTAGTACTCAAAATTATAAAAGTTGAATTATTTATGCTAAAGTAAACTACACTTTAATTGTTTCTTCAATGACCTAAAACGTACGAGTCAACGCTGAGGATTGGGTCGATTGACAAGTTTGTTGGAATTACATTTATTATTTATGGCAAATTGAGTGTTGGACCATCAATTGCCGAAAGCGGCAAGCCTTCGGCAGTACGCTTCACAGCAAACCAGTTACAAAAGGCAACTTCTTATGTTGACGACAATGAGCAACGCAAATGGCATATAGCGAAGGTCCATTTTGCCGGCTGCAGGACTCCGAGCCAAGATGAACAGTTGAGCAATCCAACATGCTTCCTATAGCATGGCAGGAATCTAATTTAATCAACATTTGCAGACCTTCATTGGGCTGAAATGGAAAGCAAAATATGCCACATGGCTCTCTATTATAGTCCAGAAAACATGCTCTCACTGAAGTTGCACTCTCTGAGCTGTCTCAGTGACTATAAGCGAACGTTATATCGACATTCACTCGAGTGAGCACAACATAACAAATCTCACATACACTGATACCCATTGTTAAACACGTTATTTTACTTAGCATCAAATCCTGAAATATGGGGCATCCTGCAGAGATAATTTTGCTTGCCTACTGATATATGAAAAAGAAGGCGAATTAAACAATGTGGCACAAGTTTTTATCAATGTTCTGTTAACAAGGAAAGAATTCGACGATTAAGAATTCTTTGATGCAATGTGAGTATTTAGTTTTACAATAGCAATTAAAATTGAAATCAGCTGCTGTTAGGAGCGCAACAAATGCATTGAAGCAAGTTCCATTTTGCTTTTTCTCCTGTTTCTGAGAAACAAGCAAGCAGCTAGTGTTCTTTTTCATTTAATCCGGTGCAGTTTTCTTCCACAGGCAGCCCAGAAAGAGATGAGAAGGATAAGCTGTATTGACATCGACACCATACAGTACAATAGAAAAGACACTCAGAAGTTTCTACCACCAAAGACTGACTCATGCAAAATGAAGCATAAACAAACTTTCAGTAGAGGAAACAAATGTACCATTTTAAGATCCTTCAACTGCTGTGCTCTGAGATAAGGTCGTCTAACTCATCGATGATAGCTTTATAGCAAAAAAAATATTGATCCTAAAGTCACAACAGCATAACAATTAGTAACTAACAATATACATCATAAAACAACATAGGCTGCATATTACGTATCATTAAGATAATTGATGTAAAACTCCATTATTTTTTCCTTTCTTTCCAATTTGGCAATAACAAAAATTCAGCTATTAAGAATGCCATTTTTCAAAATTCTAAAAGCCACCGACAGAAAATCCTTGAACCCCCTCAAGAATTTTACTGTCAAACGGCCCTCCTCAAACTGGGCAAACAATGGAAGCAAGCATTCAGTTTTTTTGTTTATTTCTTTTCCTTCAACTTTGTCCAGTAATCCAGAGGCAATCACTTAGCAGTTTGCTTCATAGGTAGCTTTCGAGAAATTTGTCAATGATGTACTTAGAAATAATTTAACACCTTCATTATACTTTTCATGCTATTATTAGGAATTAGAAAAACAGAACTCAACAAGTTAAAGACAGGTATCACAAATTTTACAGTTCCCTGCAAAATTAATTAAGAAAAATAAAAATCAGGAGAAAAATGAAGTACCATAGTTTGAACCATCCCTATACGCTGACACCTGAATATAGATACAGTATTAGCAAGATCTAAAGCAGACATGTCACCAGCAAGGATTCTCTGAATTGTGTTGTGAATAGCACAATACGTTCCAGTTCTACCGATACCTGCACTGAACAATAGAGGATGTTGTCTCAGATATATGTCAATCACCAATTGTACTCAGCATCACAAACAACAGTAGACATTAAGACAACCTGCAGTGGACAACTATCGGGCCAAGATTAGGTGGTACTTGGTGAACTCTTTTGAATATTTCACGAACAGTAAGTGTGTCCCTGGGAACTCCATGATCAGGCCATTCAGGGTACTGAATGTGCAAAACAGACAAGGGTGGCTCCTCTGACTGCAAAAGATATGACAATGAAAAATCAAAAGTTACTTTAGGATTAATTAAGGTAATAATCTTAATTTACAACTTCTATATGAAGGTAGTGTATGCTTGTTGAAACCTCCAAGAAAATTACAAATAAACCTTACATAGTTCTAGCACATTTTGCGCGCATGACTAGCAGTGTTCGCATGCACAATCTTTGTTTTAGGGGTTTGGAATCAGTAGAAACATGTTCATAATTATGTGCAACAATATATCTCATTATAGATGGAGAAGATTTACTAATAAAAAAAATTCAAAACAATCTCAAATATACAGAGAAGACTGTTCAGCTTAAATATGTCCAAGGATAATGAAGCCAGAATATTTGAGAGAATATTACAGCTAGTGTCGATACTTAACTTGAATAATGTTGAGCTATTTCAATCTACTAGTCAATCATGAACCATTCCAAGGTTCTCCTTCTGAAAAGGCCAATTGATGTTGCATCAGCCATGAAGAAAATATACTCCATCAAAAGAAAAGCTTTTTATGTTTGTGAGAACTTATCAAATTACAATTTATTGATATATATGGCAGTAACTATGCCCTTAATCTTTACATATCCTCATCTTTTATGTCGGTGAAGTCACCTCTCTTATTGCAGCCTCCTGTTTTACAAGGCAATACTTCTGCCACTATTTTACACATTCCAACAAAATTAATGGGCGATCACTCTTCACATTCACCATCATCTACCCAGGTGAAGTAGAGGAGGGAAATGTGCATTATGAGTCATTTAAAATGATGTGACTTATTGAGTGACCAGCCTTCATGACAACTAAGGGTGTGCAAATTTGGCCGAAAACTGAATAACCAAACCAAACAGACCGTTTCAGTTCGGTTTCGGTCAGAAATCTTTCAAAATAATCGGTTTCGGTTAACCGAAACCGACCAAAAGACTGATAATATTATCGGTAGATATGAGTAACAGTACAAGGCTTGGCCTAGTGGATGCGTGCATTCCTGACCTTTTAAAGGTCCACGGTTCGAATGTCAGCTTTGACATTTTTGGAGAAAATATTAAAACTCAAAATCTGAAGGAAGTGGGACTTGAACCAGCACCAATTGCTGCTTCCACCACGCACAACCATAATGCCACTCTCAAGATTTGGTACTTTTCAGCGTTTTACAATAATATATTGATTAACTGATAACCGACCGACTCCTCCCTCTATTCATTGGTTCGGTTAGCGGTTATCATTTTAAAAAAAAATCGGTTCGGTTAACCAACCAATTAACCGTTTGCACACCCCTAATCAAAACCAACATAAAACCAGCCAACAACTCAAGGTAGTCATCACATGGCCTTCAATCATAAAATTTTTCACCAACAAACATCCTATGCTCCACCACTTCTTCCTGCAATTTCACTATTTTGAATAGCCCATACATTCAAATAAAACCCCAAAATACAATCAAATAAAAGCCCAAATGCATAGTGTTAAAGGCACACCTAAGTTAATACTCAAGAGGCTCAAGCCTCCGCACCTCATACTTCAAAAGGCAGGTGATATTACAAAGGTACACGACTTTCTGTGCCTTGAGCCTCAAGGGAGGCAGAATCAAGGTGTGCCTTCGAATATCTTGACTTTTTTGTCTTTTTTAAAATTTTAGTCAGATAGAATTGGGAAATTAACAGATTT
Source organism: Mallotus nudiflorus (assembly GCA_947683625.1). Lineage (NCBI taxonomy): Eukaryota > Viridiplantae > Streptophyta > Magnoliopsida > Malpighiales > Euphorbiaceae > Mallotus > Mallotus nudiflorus. The sequence continues at coordinate 4,508 of CANTUR010001574.1, forward strand.
CATGTGGTTTGACCTACATGTTTTCAAAAATACAGTGCACTCCTTTTTTTTCACGCTTAACTCTCCGCATTTCTTCTTTATTTTTTTTCCTTTGTCGTTTCATTTTTACAATATATTCTTGTTTTTCTTCTTGTTCTTATTATTATTACTATTATTATTCCATAAAAATTTTATTTTGATACTATTATTCATTCCCTTATTTTTTTATTTTTATTTTCTGTCTATTTTTTGTTTCTCCCCTTATTTTATTTTTTATTGTTTTTCGAATTTTTTTAGGTAGTTTTTCTGGTTGTTTGTGGTTCTTTTTTAATTTTTATTTACTTTTTTTTCCTTAATCTTTTCATTTGTACAATGTTTTTTTTATTGTTTTGACAATTGTTTTTGGTTTTTTTGATTCTTCAACTTTATTTTGTATGAGGTTGTTTTGTAGTAGTTGTTTTTCTAGTTGTTTTTATGGTTTTTTTTCAATACAACCAGAAAAATAACCAAAAAAACCACTAGAAAACAAGCTAACAAAATTGCAAAAGAACCAACAAAAAAAAAAAACCAAAATAACCGCCAAAACCACCTCATAAAAACTAAAAAATGAAACAACCATAAAAACAACCGTCAAAACAACCAACAAAAAACAGAAACAATCGACAAAACAACTAAAAACGACCATGAAAACAACCAGAAAAATCATTGCAAAATAAACTCATTAAATTGAAAAAGAACCATACAAAAATAACTTGAAAACAACCATAAAAACAACTAGAAAAAATACCTCATAAAAACTAAAAAATGAACCAACCAGAAAAACAAGAAAAGACCGAGAAAAAAAGTTCAAAAAAAAAAAAAAGAGAGAATGGGAGACTAGCTATGAAAACTCTTCTTTTTCAAAAACAAAATCCAAAATTCACTTTACTCATCTTTTCCTTTTGCTTTCTCTCCATGCCCTCTTTGTCTTTAAGATATTTACTGCCCATTGAAGGGAAATGATTGAGAAAACCAAAAGTTAGATCAACAAATCAAAGAAAGTCAAGGATAGATGAAATGAGAGAAATTTTTAAGAGAAAATTTCTGATTGCTTAGTTTTATTTTGGAGATGATGTTGAAGATATTATGCAAGAGTACAAAATGAAAAGAAAAAAAAATTGCAGAGAAAGAAAAAAGAAGAAGAAGGAAGAAGAAGAGAAAGAAAAAGACCAAAGAGAGGAAGAAGAAGAAGAATAATTAGGAGTTTTTGGTTGGTTGTTGCTTTTATATTAGATGTGGGCAAAAAAATATAATGCAAAAAAAAAAAAGAGCAGAGAAGAAGAAAGAAGGAAAAAGAAAAAAAAAACTGTATTTTTGAAAAAGTTTTTCCATGTTTAGGTGTTTTTGCAAAGTTTCTTTGGTCAACTGTATATGTGAAAAAGCTTTCCCTTTTCTATACATTTATGAAAAAATCCCGATATAATTTGAGCTTTTCAAGTTTTACTCAGATATAATTTGGATCTTTAATATAATGGGCCTACAATGAGCTTAACACACCATATCAACCTTAAAAATATAATAATAATAATAATAATAATAATAATAATAATAATAGGTGAAAAAACTAAGAGAAATAGAAGAGAAGAATATTTAACAGGGGATGTAGTTGCTAGAGCTAGTGGATTTGAAGAAGATGCCTATAATATTAAATCAATCAAAGGCAAGGATGTTGGATTCGTATCCACTCTAAGTGATAGGATTAAACATGTAGAAAAGGCGAAATCATTTTCTCAAAGGAGGGCTAAAGCTCATTTAGTAATTGTAGATGAAGAAGTTGACATCGAAGAAGACAATGAAGAAGAATTTGAAAGTGATCATGAGAAATTTAATGAAGAAAATGAAAATGAAGGAGATGGTTTGTTAAGCTTAATGATGATAGGTAGTTGTCTTATGGACTTTAGGAATTATAAAAATTTAGTAGGATTGGATTTATAGTTTAAGTCTCTAAAACTTTTCTTTTTTTCATTTTAAATTTACAAAACATTGATGCCAAATGTATTGTTTTTATGCATGTGTGGTGTTTTGAGTGTTATTATATAAATTATTTTTTCTTTATTTTTTAATTTTTTTGTGCCTCACTTTGATAAGGCACAAGCGCAGCATGACCCCTTTGCGCCTTGATGCGCCTATCACCATCCAATGACATCATAAAATGCTAACTAGTTCCTTAATCTTTTATATACTACACCAATTCTATAAGAAGTGTTGGATATACAATAAGAAGAAAATTCTCACCATCCTCCTCTAAAAAGTGGGACCACAATTTTGGCCAACAACACTTCTTTCTAACCACAATCTTCTTTCTACCCAAGAAAATGCAAAACTATAGGCTTCCGAATTGCTGAAAACTCTTATTTACAGCTAACTACTATTCAACTAGCAAAATTGAGGTTCTGTCACTTTCTAACAAATTCCCTAGCCATTATCACAACCTCTTTGAAAAAGAGTCCAGGTTTTAAAACTGAAATAAACATATTTATCAAAACAACATAACAATCCTAAAACAATTACCCTCCCTTCTTAAGCCACCACAGTTAACAATGATCAATACAAAGTATGTCTCTCCAACAAACGCAATTGACATCATCTTGCAAATGGTATCTGATATCTGAAGAAACTAAATTTATCAATGAGTCAACAACAGGAAACACCTTCCTTAGCATGTCCATAAAGATGTTACACAAGAGAGGGAAAAATATTGAGATCCAAATGAAACCACCACCTACACCTATTTCATAGATAACTTGAAAATACAGCATGAGTTGTTTTTCCTTTCCGTTCCAATTCCATTCAGAATTCTAATATTTCTTTACTAACTGTGCAATTTCCTAGAACCTAAACTATGTTTGTACTAAAAATACGATACCAGACTAAGAGCCCATTGCATTGTGAAAAGCATGTATGTGTATCCAATTTTCCAATGATTTTTTCTTCAAATTTCTTTTATAGAATTTATTATTACAAATTTTTTTGACATCAGTATAATAGAAGTGATTGTGATTCATTACATAGTCCTTATAGTATTTATTTGACCTAAAAATAACACTATACACATCCAATAAATTTTGATAAATGAAAATTTGATAAATGAAAATTTAAAAATTAATCAATCACTCAAATTAATAGTCAACATATGATACAAAAATGTTTGAACAAGGAGAATAAGAAAAAAGTGTCATATTGGTATTTCAAATTGGTGAAAATAATGTAGCAGTACAATCATCTCAGAGAGGTTTGTGTTTTCCATATCCACACTGCTGTAAAATATGGGAAATATAAGAAAAAATCTTCTATGTGTGTGTGTATGTTATTATAGGTATTCTAAAAAAAAAAAGCTATAATTAAAAAAATTCTGAAAATATGCTTCTAATTCTCTGAGTAGGATAATACTAAAACTAAACATCAAATTCAGTTTTCTAGTTTTCTTGGAACAATTTTTTGGAAAATTGACCTTGTGTTCCAAAAGTAAACATGCCCTAAGCATCTGCCCCAATATTTGATGTTAATTCCTTATCTACACTAAAAATAATCCAAATTACCAATATATACACTTGTAGCAATCTGTTAATATATCAAATAAATATTAACGAACACATAGAACAGTTAGCTAACTATTAGAAGAAATATTAAAAAACAAAATGATAAATCCTATCAGTTCCTTTGCTAGTTATCTTACGAATAAGTACAGTAACTACTTTACTTCAGGCTTAGTAAATGGAATAAATAGACTGATTTTTTCTCTAATAAAGGAAAAGGGGATGTCAACTTTTCCCCCAAATTCTGGTAGTGGCTGGACTGTGACTAGAATGGTTAAATTATCATTCATATGGCCTTCAAAAGCCTAACATATTAGAAATCTTTGAACTCATTTGAGATGGAGACAGCCAGTTCAAATTGCTAAAGCAAAGATGTTCGATATGCATTTTCACATCTATGTTTAATGGAAGAAATGCATCCTCATCAGAATCATATTGACAATTCACACCGCAATAGAATGTCTATCTTTTATCACTTTGCACATAAGGAACTAAAAAGCATGATGCCACAAGCAAAATTTCAGCCGATTAACAATGAAACTTACGTCTTTATAGCCGACTTCCAAGTTGTGCAATACTAATGAAGTGTCATTAGTTCTCAACCATTTACCATTTATACATACATTTCCAAAATCTCTAGGACCATCTTCTGCTTGAAAGTAGTCTCCACACTTTACTATCTGCATATGCAATTCAAAAGTCAGAAGTGAGTCCAAAATCATAAGAAGATGTGAAGTGTATAATAATTCAACTCATCCTGCCAGTTAAAACAAAAATAAGAAAAGTTGGGGTTTGTGTTCTTATCAAAGCTAAAAAAATCCAAAGTCTAACACTCTGTTTGGATGGGGTGAGACTATGGTTAATTAAGGAAAGGTAAGGATGGACAAGGCAAGGGAGGGGAAGATATATTATTCAACTATTGTTTGGGAAGAAGTGAGGTGAGGTAAGGGTTATATGAATGAGTTATGTATTTAAAAGACATAAATACCCCTAGTTATGCTAAATAATATTTATTTTATTTAACTTAAATAATAATAATAACAATAATAATAATAACAATAATAATAATAATAATAATATTTAATTTGTTTTAAGTAATATTTATTTTATTTAACTTAATAATAATAATAATAATAATAATAAAAGAGGCAACAACCAGCAAATGAAGGAGAAACAGAGGAAAAAAGAGGACTGCAAACGTTTTATTAGGTTTTAAGATGCTGAGGATAATTTTGAAATTTAATAAATAAATAAGGATAGTTTTGGAAGGAAAATTTTAAAACCCTCCGTAGCCTTCCTTACACCCCAAATCGTGGTGTAAAGAAAACCCACCAAAAGCTGTACAACGGCTACAGCTTCCCCCTGCTAACCTCTCCTTCACCTTCCATCATTTTCTCCCAAAACAACCATCCTCCCCTTGCTTCTCCTTACTCTCCCTTCCCTAAACCCGTCCCAAACAAAGCATGAGACAAAAGGGAGACTATTTTCCAGAAAATCACTAGTCAGTAATTAAATTACTTTCAATTTAACAGTCTGAAGTACCTTGTAGTTGTCAACTATCGCGTTAGCATCACAATGACAGGACAATGGTGTTGGATCACCATCTCCCAAAAATCCTCGTAAGTATGAGGCAGAGGGCCCTGAGTAGCTATAAACCTAGAAATATTTTCTGATGACGAAGTCTGCAGGAATTAAAAGAAGGAATTTCTTTAGCTCAAGCACCACATATAGCATTCTGTAATAGTAATAATAACAACATTCCATTAAATGTACCGTGATAAAGCTTGCATTGATATATCCTTTAGCAGAAGGTCTATAATCCTTGCACGGATTAAGAACAACCCTATTTTGGTCAACTGAAATCGGTAATAACATAACCAAAAACAAAACCTAATCAGGAAAAAAAATTCCATCTTAAAGAAAAAAAAAAGCACAAAATTGACAAAAATTAACAAATGTACATACAAGGCACCACGTCCGTGTAGCGGTTTTTGCTCACGTTGACACCATCAAGAGCCACGGTGCAGCTTCTTGCTATCTGAGATGGCTTTAACCTACTAGCCTGAGATTTAACACACCAAAAAATATATATATATTATTTTGCAGGAATTCAAATCCAAACATGAAACGAAGAGAAAGAGAAGTTAGGGTTTGAATTGAACCTGCAAACGAGCGAATTCTTGAGCGATGGTATCAGGAGAACCGAACTTGTTTTTGAAGAATTGGAGAGCTTTAGAGCAGTGATTGAATTGATCGGGAGTGAGAGAGATTCTCGGCGGAGAAGAATCAGTAGAGAGAATATAACCGGCGGAGGAAGCGGCCATGGCCGGCGTTGGATTGCGGTGGGGGGAGCGAGCGCAGGTTAAAATGAGATTTCCCAGTTGTAAATTTACAGTCTTACTGTTACCTTCTTCTCCTGCTTCTGCTGCTACATTACGCGCCAAACTTGTTATGTTTGTATAAAGCCTATTGCCCGTAAAAATAATCTAAAAGCCGGCGCCTTTTGTTTTTTAACTGAATTTTTGTTTTGATCGGGTATCGCTTGTAGTTACCATAGAGTCACGACTGTAAAAAAATATTCAAATCCAACCTAACTCAACCGAATGGTTATAAAGAAATTATATATATATAATGAATCAATAAATGTAATAGGATCATCAATAATTGCACAAATAATAATAATAATAATAATAATAGAACAAATTTTACCAAAAGAAAAACACTTATTTTCGACAATTCATTTTTTTTATTTAGGGTTAATTGCAAAAAAAAATCACAAAATTTAATGATTTTTGCAATTTAATTGCATCTTTTTAAATTCTAATAATTTTATTAATATTTTTTAATTTTATGTCTCAATTAAAAATTGAGTGGAATTCTATTGATGTAGTCACTAAAATGATTGTAGACACTAAATTCGGTCGGTTCGTGTTAAGGGACGAATTAGGGATGCTTTGTTTGATTGACCCGTTATCCAGCCCAGTGATGAGAATGTGAAACTTGGACATAAGAACGAAACCTGAATTTCCAATGGAAAGTGGATTTGAAAGCCTAAAAGCCTAAAAAGCCCAAAACTTAGCCCAATTGTCCAAAATTGGCCCTGTCCCGCCTGACCCAACACAAGCCCGGGCCAAAGAGGCATCGCCTCAGTGCAATGAGGCATCACCTCTTTAGCAGATGCCGCAGAGGCGATCGCCTCGTCGAAGAGGTGCCGCCTCTGCGGTAGACCACTTGCAGCTGCATTTAATGTAGCTGCAACCATATTGGCCAAGTGGTGTGGGCCCCACACCCTTCAGACTTGATTTTGTGTGAGGAAGAGATTTTTGGGGGAAAGAGAAAGGCTACGAAGGCTCATTATGAGCTAGGAGGCTTAGGGGCATAGGCAAGGTAGGGAATAAAAAGAAAAAATAGAGAGAAAAAAAAAGACGAGGAGAGGAAGGAGGAGGGAGAGGAGGACAATGATTGAGGATTAAGGAGAAAAGGAGAGAGCTCTGAAAAATAAGAAAAGAAATAAAGAAAAATGTTCTTAAAGGAGAAAGGATAAATCCAAGCTAAAAAAAATTCCACATTTCTTAAGGGAAGAAGGAAGGAAGCTTATGTCAAGGTAGAAATCACATTTTAGTGAGGATTACAATCAATGATACATCTATGAGGGCCTCTCATTTTGATAAAAACTTGCATTTAAACTCAACATATTCATCATTTTGTGTGCTTTATTCGTAGTTAACCAAGTCATTGGTATAATTTTAGTTTTTTTGTTTAATATCTCACTTCATTTATGTGATCCTTTAGAATATTGCATGTAGTTGTGATTTGGTACTTATTGAATGTATATATGCATGTATCGTTTGCTTAAAGTAGAAGTCTAATTGTTTTGAGAGTCAAACCAGTTTGTCAACGAGGCGACGCCTCTGCTCTTGTCAATGAGGCTATCGCCACATTGACAGGCCTCCAAGAAGTTTGTCTTATTTGTTTACACATCTTTATATGATTCTTTCGCCTTAAATGCATCAGGGAGGTCTGTTGATGAGGTGACGCCTCATCACAAAGGCATCGCCTCTTGTCAATGAGGTGATCGCCTCATCACAGAGGCGATCACCACATTGACAGGCCAGCCCACCGTCTAGCTTTACTCCTTTCATTAATTTTTGCCATGATGTTTACTCAACATGTTCTTTCTGACTTTAGGCATAATTATTTCATTGCATGATGATGTTCACTTTGATTATTTGATGATTTCTTTAGTTCGTAATATGAAAACCCTTTTTCTTTAGAACATTTTTTGTAAGTATTGTTATAAACGATTTCGTGTTTTGAAAGAAGGAACTAACTGTGTGTTTATTACAGGAATTACTTGATGATTTTCATAATTAAGTAGTCACCTTCGTTAGCTACCCCTTTTATATCATTGTGCTTATGTTTATTATCGATTTACTTTCAGTATATGTTCGATTTATTTTCTGTATATTATTCTTTTATTTTGCCGAAAGCGTTGTAATCCCTAAACCCTTCCCCCATTTGATTTTGAATATATGGTTGTAAATTATTATTTATTCTATTTCTGTCGAATGTTAGGACTTAAAAGCATGAAATTGGATTAATGTGCAAACTTGGGCTTAACTATAAAATTTGGAAAGTAAATGAAGGCAAGTGCAAGTTTGAATGAAAATGAGGAAATAATTTAATAATTAAAGGTAATAAAATGCAAAACACAAACGGAGGCCAACCGCAAGGTTGGGTAAGCATTCAAACGCTCATACCCAGTTTCTGAACTCGATCTTTAATGACAGCTTCTGGGAACCTCTGTGGGATCTAGTTGTTATACAGTGTGTTCTGGATTTTATCTGGGTGGCGACTCCATCTCCGAATAGGCCCAAGACCTATATCATATTTCCTAGTGGGCTTTAAGCCCACACAGTGCTGTGGTCGCCAAACACTTTGGCGTGCGCTAAACCCCACTGCCTACAGTGGTGACTCTACTGGGGATAGAGAAACTGATTCTAATATTTTATCATTTTTAATTATTTTCTTATTTCTTCCTGCATTTATGCAATCACTACACATTCTGCATACAATGAGCACTTCAGTCCTTAATTAACCCGACAATAGTCAGCACTTTGCTACCTACGTTTCACTCAAACCTGGTGGTAGAATATTTGATTATTGTCAGTCACGACACGTATTAATCCACGTTGTTTGACCCTTGAGTGGGGAGACATATATGAATGTATATCGTTGTGGGAGCCAAAGCCTTTTTATCTAAGACTCAGCCCATGTAATGACCTAGCAACTATCCTTAGGAATTTTTCCCATATGCATGTGTGTTATGCCATATAATGGAGTCGTAAAATAAATTTTGAGCCCATCGATAAGCAATCCAAGGTAAAATGGGCTCTCGTGTCCAACCAAAGCCCATTATAAATAAGCTAGTCAACAAGGGCCTCTCATGCCTATTCATGACCCATTTTAAATGGGGCTTGACAAATGAGTTTATGGTGCTAAGGATCCTGACTTATAGGAAATGGACTTGGGCTTTATTTAAAGGAATCATTTCTTGTCTGAATCATTTTGAGAGTTATCTTGCATACGTCAGTTTTGTTATCCCCTGATGATAACTAAAACTCAAGCCAAAAATCCTAGGACAGGATACTTGCCATTAAATATGTATGTGGGAGAAATAAGGGCGGAAGTTTGCACATTTAAGCTTCGCATTATAGTTTTGTGTGTCTTCTTTTTTGTGGTTATTTTCTTAAAATAAAATGGACTTGCATATCATGCATACACGTCATGCATCATTCTAACCAATGGTTTTACAACATTATAGATCCTTCAAGCTCAGCAGGGTGGGTTTGAAATAGTTCAGGTCGTTTGGTCAGAAATTCAGAAGTCAGAATGGTAGGAGGGTTTGATCCAGAAGCATTTAGGGAACAACTAAAAGGTGAAGTAATGGCAGAAACTCGATCTATGATAAGGGAGATGATGGGGAAAATTACTAAGCTCATTAGGGAAAACCAGTCGGCACAGCCATCTAATGCACCACCAATCAATCTGGTGGATCTTGATAAGGAAATAGTAATTAGAGGAAGGGAGAAAGATGATGTAACGGTGTTGGCCAATCCAATAAATCAAAGAAATGTGAACCCAGCCGAAGATGTGGGTCAAACTGAGTGGGCTAAGAGCATGCCCAAGGCAATAAATGTCACGACCTAAAACAGGGGCCATGGTCGGTGCCAGGGAACGGGAATTCTTTTCAATCCGGAACCCGTAGCAAGCCTTAAAATAAAATAAAATATGCAATAATAATAATAATAATATAGATAAAGTATTATGCAACAGAAATAAATTCATAAATAATTAAATAATAATCCACCACGGAATTTAAATCAACAACTCATCATATATATAAATAAACTTTTAATACAATCCAATTCAAATCCTTAAAATATACAACTCACACAATATAATACATATCCCTTTAACAATTTTACAACTACTACAGTGTCTAGATCATAAAATAAAACTTAGATAAGCAGTTTACATAGTGAAGCCGGGGCGAAAGAAATCCGGCGTATGGGTCTGCTACTGAGGTCTGAAGACGATGACTCTCTTGAAAAATAGTCAACGGAGGAGAGTCAGACCTCACTGAGTGAATTGTTATAATATATATACATGCATACTAAATGACAATGCACACAGTCAATAGTATATATAATAAATATATATACAAGCAAATACACATAGATGTAGTAAATCATTTATTTATATATTTTACTGAAAATCACTGTTTATGAAGGATCAAATAGAACCCTAGCAAATCGCAATCTCAAACAGTGTTAGACAACACTCTAGCCATACAGGCTCACTTATTCCAATATATTCACTTGTTCTATTTGGACAGTAGACTGGCCCCGAGACACTAAGTCAATCGAGCTCCAGCAGTCTGACAGTCAGTGTGATTGGCCTCGAGACACTTGGTCAACCGAGCTCCAGCAATCACACTCCCAAATCACATCTCACATCAAATAAATCAATCTAATCAATATCCACTAATAGGTTAGTGATATAGCCTAAATGCTAGTAGCATACTAGTACGTACTCGGTCCTAGTGCTGCCCACTAGGTAGCACGTTCTATTGATATCCTTCATTAATGTATAAAACATACATTCATAAATAAATGATGCATGAATTTCAATAAAATAGCAACATAAACCATATATATACTATAAATATACCAAAAGTAAACCAGGTATATTTCGAGTATATATACTTCAAATAAATTTAATTTAATTACAAAATAAACTAGAATTAAACCATAAATAAACTTAAAAACATTTTAAGAATAACTTATTAATAAAACATGCATATAGTTTGAAAATATACCAAAAGTAAACCTAAGTAATACTTAAATCATTTATGCATATTTATCAAAATAAATCATACATTTCTAAAATCCTGCCTCCTAAAACATATATATATAAAATAATAACTCACTATTTATTGCGCTCCTCGAGATGGGTCCAACAGGCCTCGGTCTCAGCGCAACTAAACAAATAAACGACCATAGAATATCAGAATAAATCTAACAGAAGTTCTAAAGACTCGATCTAGAATCTTAGACATAAAATTAGAATCATAATAGGAATTCGACCGGATATCATGTTTTACGAGAGTTCTATAGAAAATCTGGCAGAACCTCCCCTGTAAAACGAACATCTCTCTACTCAAAGATGTCACGACCCAAAATAGGGGCCATGACCGGTGCTAGGGAACGGGAATTCTTTCGAATCCGGAACCCGTAGCAAGCCTTAAAAATAAAATAAAACATGCAATAGTAATAACAACAACACAATTAAGTAAATATTATGCAACAGAATAAAATCATAAATATTAAAATAATATTTCCACCAAATAAAATTAAATTAAATCCTCATCTCATATAAATAAATCTTTTAATACAAATTTCAGTTCAAATATTTAAAGTACATATCTCATATAAGTATAATACAACAATCTCACGGTCGATCATAACTACTACAGTGTCTAGATTATAAAATAAAACTCAGATAAGCAATTTACATAAAGAAGCCGGAGCGGAAGAAATCCAGCATATAGGTCTGCTACTGAGGTCTGAGGAAGATGACTCTCCTGAAAAATAGTCAACGGAGGGGAGTCAGACCTCACTAAGTGAATTACTATAATATATATACATGCATACTAAATGACAATGCATATAGTCAATAGTATATATATAAATATATATACAGGCAAATACACACAGATGCAATAAAAATCATTTTTATATATTTTGTTTGAAAACCACTGGTTATGAAGGATCAAATAGAACCCTAGAAAATCGCAACCACAAAATAGTGTTAGACAATACTCTAGCCACACAGGCTCACTTATTCCATTTAGACAGTAGACTGGCCCGAGACACTAAGTCAATCGAGCTCCAACAGTCTGACTGTCAGTGTGATTGGCCCTGAGACACTTGGTTAACCGAGCTCTAGCAATCACACTCTCAAATCATATCTCACACATCAAATAATCATATCCAATCAATATTCACAAATGGTTAGTAATATAGCCTAAATGCTATCAACGTACCGGTACGTATTCGGTCCTAGTGCTGCCCACTAGGTAGCACGTTCTATTGATATCCTTCATTGAAATATAAAACATACATTCATAAAAATAAATGATGCATGAATTTAAATATAATAGCAACAATAACCATATATATACTAGAAATATACCAAAAGTAAACCAGGTATATTTCGAGTATATATACGTCAAATAAATCCAATTAAATTACAAAATAAACTAGAAATATACTTAAAAACATTTTAAACATAATTCATTAATAAAACATGCATATAGTTTAAAATATACCAAAAGTAAACTAAAATAAACTCAAGTACTAATTAATACCATTATGCATTTTTAATCAAAATAAAACATAGATTTCTAAAATCATGCACCCTAGAGCATGCATATATATATATAATAGTAACTCATAATTATTGCGCTCCTCGAGATGGGTCCGATGGGCCTGGTCCACTAGGCCTCGGTCTTGATGCAACTAAACAAACAAAAATGACAGGAATCAAAACGAATCTAATAGAAGTTCTAAAGACTCGATCTAGAATACTAGAGACAGAATTAGAATTAGAGCTCGACCGGACATCATATTTTACGAGAATTTTACCAAAAATTCGACAGAACCTCCCCTGTAAAATGGACATCTTTCTACTCAAAGAGTAGAGTCGGCCCTGTAAAGAAATACACTTCAAAAATGAACACAACCACAATCCCTCGGTCAGACTCCAAACTACAAATCACCAACCGAAGTCCACAATTCACAGAATATTTACAAAATGCCGAAAATACCTTTATATAATAAAAATACATTTTATAAGTAGAAATTACGTAATTAACCCTAAAACACAGTAAAAATCGATAAAAACTCATTTTATTAGAAAAATCGTATATTATACATATAATTGAAAATAATTTACGAAAAATAGTTTTAATTAGTTAAAAATACTAAATAATTTGTAGAAATCATTTTTATACCCTAAATAACTATTAAAACCAATTTAATTACATTTTTAGCCAATTTAGGGTAAAATTACCAAAATACCCCTATATATATAAATATACTAAAATTAATCCAAAAATTCACCAAAAATAATATAATTGCACAAAATTAATTTTCTCAACATATATTTCAATAATATCAATAAATATACTCAATTAACCAATAAATTTTAATTAAACACATAATTAACCCTATTTTCTCAAAATTACATAAACTAAATAAATTCAAAATAAATACATAAAAATTCACAAAAATTCCAAATAAATTTCTATAATTCATTTCAACACCTATATTTACCATAAAATACAATTTCATAATTTAATTAATTAATTTTCAAAAAATAAATAATAATAATAAAATAATCAAAAATACCCAAAAATCAAAATAAATTCCAAAAATTCCCATATGAAGATTAAGCTACTAGGATCAAAGTTTGTGAAGGAATTTTTCATGAATCAATCAAATTGAAGCTCAAAAAAATTCAAGAACCCTAATAGGCCGAAATTTCAAAATCGAAACCTACTAGACCATTTTAAGTGAAACAAAGCTTAGAATCACACTCACTGGAGCTCAAGGAGAAGATAAAGATCGGCGGTGTCGAAAATGGTGGCCGAAATCACGTCGATCGACGTTTGCTTCAAATTTCTTCTTCTCGGGTTGTTGCAGCGTTCACCGACGCCAGAGAGGGTGGAAGGAGAGGCTGAGCAGCTAGAGGAAGGCGGTGGACGTCCGACAAGCACTCTGAACTGCGGTGAACAGAGTCAGGGAAGAAGAAGGAGGAGGGAGGGGCAGTTTGGTAATTTTGATAAACTTTTGATTTTTAATTATATATTAAGTATATATGTATATATATATAATCACATTATATATTATAATAATATAAACTCCCACACATATTAATTTAATATATTAATAATTTATACACTTAAAAATAATTAAATAATATTAAAATTAAATAATAAATAATAAAAATTAGGGTAATTAATTAAACCCTAGTTTAATTTAAATATATACAAATATTTACACTTTATTTTAGCACTTTAAAAATATATATGAGTTCATGCAAATTCGTGAAATTATTTAAAATAATTAATACTAAATTATTTACGTGTTAATTTCTCCGAAAATAAAATTTTCGAAAAAAATTTACGTAAAACACTTAAAATAATATAAAATAATTAAAATAAGCTTTAAATAAATATCAACTCATAAAAATATCATAATTATATACAAAATTATTAACACTGCATATCCCGATGCATTTTAAAATATTTTAAAAACTCAAGATATTACAAAAGAGTAGAGCCAGTCCTGCAAAAAAGCACACTTCAAAAATAGACATAGAATTCACAACCAAAATTCATCGGTCGGACTCCAAACTACAATTTACCGACTGAAGTCCACAATTCACATAACACTATAAAAATATCAAAAATGCCCTTATATAATAAAAATACATTTTATCAATCCAAATTACGTAATTAACCTTAAAACATGTTAAAAACCGATAAAAACTCATTTATTTAGAAAAATCGTATAATATACATATAATTTGAAAATAATTTACGAAAAATAGTTTTAATTAGTTAAAAATATTAAATAATTTTTAGAAATCATTTTTATACCCTAAATAACTATTAAAACCGATTTAATTACATTTTTAGCTAATTTAGTGTAAAATGACCAAAATATCCCTATATATATATATTTACTAAAATAAATCCAAAAATTCACCAAAAATAATATAATTACTAAAAATTAATTTTCTCAACATATAATTCAATAATATCAATAAATATACTTAATTAACCAATTAATTTCAATTAAACACATAATTAACCCTATTTTTCAAAATTACATAAACTTAATAAATTCAAAATAAATATATAAAAATTCACAAAAATTACAAATAAATTTCTATAATTCATTTCAACACCTATAATTACCATAAAACATAATTTCATAATTTAATTAATTAATTTTTGAAAATTAGAAAATAATAATAAAATAATAAAAAATACCCAAAAATCAAAATAAATTCTAAAAATTCCAAAAAAATTATAGCATGTAAATTGAGCTTCTAGGATGAAAATTTGTAAAGGAAGTTTTCATCAATCAATCAAATTAGAGCTAAAAAAATTTTGAAACCCTAAATGGCTGAAATGAGGAAATTGAAACCTAGGAAAATCTAGACCATTTTAAGTGAAACAAAGCTTGGAATCACACTCACCAGAGCTTAAGGAGAAGATAGAGACTGGTGGCATCAAATTTGGTGGCCGGAAACAACTTGATCGGAGTTGACTTCAAGTTTCGGCCTCTTTTGAAAAATTCGGCCAAAACACACCGGAAATGGGTGCTTCAGGCGTCGGGAATGGCTGGCAAGGAGGAGGAAGATTGAGGGGCACAGTGATGGCAAGAAACAGAGGTCACAGTGGTCGAAAATGGTGAAAAATTGATCGGGAGGAAAAATGAAGAAGACAATGGTATTTTGGTAAATAATGCAAACTTCTAATTTTTGATAAATAATAATGTATATATGTATATATATATATCCACACTTATATTATAATATTATATATATTCCCACACACAAATGATAGTCACCACATAAATAATTTAATATATATAATAATTTATACACTTAAAATTAATTAATTAATATTAAAACTAAATAATAAAAATTAAGGTAATTAATTAAATCCTAATTAATTTAAATAAATACACATATATAAATTTTATTTTAGCACTTAAAAATTATGCATAAGTTCATGGAAATTCGTAAAACTAGTCAAAATAATTAATATTAAATTATTTACATATCAATTTCCCCGAAAATACAATTCCCGGGAAAATTTTACGTAAAGTACTTAAAATAATGTAAAACAATTAAAATTAACTTTAAACAAACAACAAACTCATAAAATATCATAAATATATACAAAAATTATTAACACTGCATATCCCGATGCAGTATAAAAATATTTAAAAACTCGGGATATTACAATGAATCAGATGTAGATGATGATGAAGGAGAAAGGTATTGTCACTCCCCTAGATTACGATTTAAATTTGGAAAAGAAAGATGAACCGCTACCTTGTAAGTTCAAATTCCCTGATATGAAGAAATACACTGGCGCCGAAGATCCCTATTTGCATTTGAAGTAGTATGTGACTTATATGAAGGCTATTGAGCTACTGAAAGCCAAATCATTAAGCAATTCCTTATTTCATTAGAGGGAGCGCCAATCCATTATTACTATACCTTGGAATTTTTCACGACCCAAAACAGGGGCCATGACCGGCACTAGGGAACGGGAATTCTTTCGAATCTAGAACCCGTAGCAAGCCTAAAAAGAAAATAAAACATGCAATAATAATAACAATATATAATGCAGTGGAAATAAAAATCATAAATATAATAATAGCATATGCACCAACTGGATTTAAATCAAATCCTCATCATTACATATATATAAATCTTTTAATACAAATCCAGTTCAAATATAATACAACATCTCTTTAAATATTTAATGACTACTGTAGTGTCTAGATAAAATAAACCTAAAACTCAGAGAAGCAGTTCACATAAAGAAGCCAGGGCGGAAGAAATCCGGCGTACAGGCCTGCTACTGAGGTCTGAAGATGATGACTCTCCTGAAAAAATTAGTCAACGGAGGGGAGTCAGACCTCACTGAGTGAATTACTATAATATATATACATGCATACTAAATGACAATGCATAAGGACTATGACTGTGAGATTCTCTATCATCCAAGCAAGGCTAATGTGGTAATAGATGTCTTGAGTAGGAAGTCCTCAGATAGTCTTGCTCATATCGGTTGGAGAGGAGACCGTTGATCCAAGAGTTGCACTAGTTAGTGGATCAAGGTTTAATGATGAAAATGAGTAGATCTAGTGGATTGTTAGCTCAATTCAGAGTTTGATTAGTATTGAGAGATAGGATTAAGGCAACTTAGGGCCGAGATCCTATTCTAGCAGAGTTTGTAAAGAATATTCGTACAGGGAAGTTCACTAATTTCATACTCGATGATGAAGGTGTTTTATGGATTAGTGGTAGGTTATGCATTCCTGATGTGAATAATTTGAGAGAAGAGATCCTTGAGGAAGCACATTTTATATCCTACAGCGTACATCCAGGTGTCACTAAGATGTACCACAGTATGAAAGACTTGTATTACTGGGATGGACTGAAGAAGGATGTAATTGATTTTGTTGCTAAGTGCTTGACATGTCAGTAAGTGAAAACTGAACATCAGAAGCCTTCTGGGAAGCTTCAGCCACTTCCTATTCTTGAGTGGAAATGGGAAAGAATTGCTATGGATTTTATGGTTAGGTTACCTCATTCTAAGGATGGATACGATTCCATCTGGGTGATTGTGGACAAGTTGACCAAGTCTGCTAATTTCTTACCTGTGAAAGCCATTTATTCTGTAGCTAAATTGACGAAGCTATATGTTAAGCATATTGTGTACCTTCATGGAGTACCTGTGTCCATTGTATCTAATAGAGGTTCAGTATTTACCTCTCATTTTTGGCAGAAGTTACAA
The DNA here is from genome assembly GCA_947683625.1 of Mallotus nudiflorus. Taxonomy (NCBI): domain Eukaryota; kingdom Viridiplantae; phylum Streptophyta; class Magnoliopsida; order Malpighiales; family Euphorbiaceae; genus Mallotus; species Mallotus nudiflorus. The sequence continues at coordinate 22,232 of CANTUR010001574.1, forward strand.
GAGGCAATGGGCTCCAGACTTGATTTTAGTATTATTTTTCACCCTCAGACAGATGGTCAATCTAAGAGGACAATCCAAACACTGGAAGATATGTTGAGAATGTGTGTATTGGATTTGGGAGGTAACTGGGATAATCATTTGCCGCTTGTGGAGTTTACATATAATAACAGCTACTATAACAGTATTGGAATGGCACCGTCTGAGACTTTGTACAGAAGAAAGTATAGATTTCCTATAAGTTGGGATGAGATTAGGGAGAGAGTGTTAATTAGACCTGAGATGGTTTAGGATGCCACTGAGAAGGTTGTTGTGATTAAAATTGAGATTAAAGACCATAGTTAGCAGACAGAAGAGCTATGCGGATCCGAGACGTAGAGATGTAGAATTCCAGGTTGGAGACTATGTGTTCCTGAAGGTGTCTCCGATGAAAGGTGTGATGAGATTTGACAAGAAGGGTAAGCTAGCACCGAGATATATTGGACTATTTAAAATTCTAGAGAGAGTGGGCACAGTTGCATATCAATTGGCTTTGCCCCCGATTTTATCTTAAGTGCATTTAGTGTTCCATATCTCGATGTTGAGGAAGTATATTTCAAACCCTTCACACGTGTTGTAGCCTAATAGTGTGGAAGTGAATGAAGACCTGACATTCGAGGAGGAACCTATTGTGATTGTAGATTATCAAGTTCGTCAGTTGTGTTCGAAGCAAATTCTGATAATTAAAGTGTTGCGGCGAATCAACAACGTAGAGGAGCACACTTGGGAGAATGAAGCAGAGATGCGAGCTTCTTATACTTATCTCTTTTCTCTATGATTCTTTCTATTCTTTTCTTTGAATTCGAGAATGAATTCTTATAAGGAAGGGAGATTGTAATGACCAAGTATTTTAAATAAAATAATATTATTTTATAATATGTAGTATTAATAATTTTAAATTTTATTTGTATATTATTATTGATATTCGCTACTATTATTTATGTATTTTATTCTAAGGAATTATTTATTTTATGTAGATTACTTGATAATATTAAAGTTAATAGTATTATTATTATTATTGAAGGGCAATTTAGTAATTTTATAATTAAAAAAATGGGTCAACTCTCTTCTTCTTCTTCTTCTTCTTCTTCTGTTTCAGTCAGTCACCTTCCACCCATGCCAGAGCCACCCTAACTGTCGCCACCAAGCACCACCACCTCCAACTTCTCCCAGACATCGCCAACAGTTGTCAACTCGCCGTAGAACCCCCAGAATTGAAGGTGACTGAAAGTGGAGCTCCAACACCACCGGTGAGTTTCTGGCCACCATAGGACTTCAAACCAATCTCTTTTGAATGCTTTTCCACTGATGAGTCCATTTTCGAGCTCCGTTTGAGCTCAAATTCTTTTGATTTTTAGATATCTTCAATTTTTAGTTTATGTGTTTTAGGGTTTTTTTTTTTTTTTTTTTTGAACTTGATTATGTTTGATTCATGCAAACTTGCTTAAGAAATGTTGATTGTGGTAACTTTAGCTTCTCAAATATATTTTTTTGTATTTTTTAATTAATTTAAATTTTGGGTAATTTTTTTATTATTTTAATATTAAATATTAAATTTTTGGATAATTAATTTAATTAATTAGTTTTAATAACAATTTAGTTAAATTAGTGTTAGTAATTTGAGTTAATAATTTTAGAATTTTTAAAATAATTTTTGGTGAATTTATATAATTTTTAGGAATATTACTTATATTATGTGAATTTTGTATATATGAGTTAATTGTGTAATTTTGTGAAAATTATAGTTAAATAATGTGTTTTAAATGATTTTAGAATTATATAGGGTATTAAAATGATTTTTATAAATTATTTACTATTTTTAACTAATTAATACTAATTTTTGAAAATTATATTCAAATAACATATTATTTACTATTTTGGTGATTAAATGGATTTTTATTAATATTATATTATTATTTGAGATTTTTATTTAATTATTGTGCAAATAATTGTATTTGGTGTTTTATTATTTAAATATATTATATTTTAGTATTTTGAGGATATTTATGGAATTTAATAATTTTTAATATATTTATTATTTTAATTGTATTTTTGGTGAATTATGAATCTCGATTGGAAAATTGTGTAGTTCGAGGTCCCAACCCGAGGTGTTGAGTTTGTGGTATTAGAAGTGTGTTTTTCGTGTAGGATCGGCTCTACTTTTTAGTAGAGTGATGTCCGTTTTACAGATAGGGTTCTGTCAAATTTTTGATAGAATTCTCGTAAAACGTGATATCGGGTCGATTATGAATTTCTGTATTTGTCTTGGTTTTGAATTCCTAGATCAAGTCTCTTTTAGAAGTATAAGTTAGGAATTTATTCTAATTTGTTATTATTATTTATTTTCTAATTGGGCTGAGACTAAGGCCTATCGGACGGGACCCGTCAAGCCAGTCTCAAGGAGTGCAAACTTGTGAGTTATTATTTTATATATGCATTACATATAGGATGCATGATTATAAGTTTTTATATTTCAATACGAATTTAAACATGAATTATTTTATTAAATGAATTGGTATATTTTTGGTATACTTTTAGTATATTTTTGTATATTTCGACATATATGCAATGACATATACTTGATAATTTCTCAATATGCATTATGATATATTTTGGTATATTTATAGTTGATTTTGGTTATATGTAGCATATATATATATACTTGAAATATATTTAGTATATTTTTGACATATTCTGGTATATATATGGTATATTTCTTTGTTATGAATGTTATTTATATTTAATTATGCATTTATTTATTTTTCATAAATATACAATTTTATTCGAAGGATATCAAAAAAACGTGCTACCTAGTGGGTTGCACTAGAACCGTGTACATACCGGTGTGATAGATTTTAGGGTTAAGTTATAAAATCACTTGAGGTGACATTTGTTTGATTGATTTATTATTGAGATTTGATATGAGTGATTAGTGCGGTTGCTGGAGTTCGGTTGACCTAGTGTCTCAAGGCCAATCACACTAATAGTGAGACTGCTGGAGCTCAGTTGACTTAGTATCTCGGGGTCAATCTACTGTCCAAAATGGAATAAGAGAATTTATTTGGAATTAAGTAAGCCTGCATGGCTAGTGAGATATTTGTTTGAGGTTACAATTGTTTTAGGATTTTATTTGATCCTTCACCTAAATAAATGTTTTATGCATTTCAATATATATATAAAATTGGATTTTAGTATCTGTGTGAAATGCGTATATATATATATATATATATATTTTGATGTCTGACTGTATATGTTTTAGATTGCATGCATATATATTATAATAATTCACTCAGTGAGTTTTAACTCCCCTCAGTTGTATTTTTTTTTTTTTTGGGATTTCTTGTCTTCAGACCTCAGTAGTAGACCCTTACGCCGGACTTCTTCAACCCTGGCTAGATTGTATAAATTATTTATCTAAACTTTTATTGTATTCTAGAAAACTGCAGTAGTAGTGTTTGTATCTATAGAATGTGGTTTTAATGTCAGAAACCTTTCTTTGAATATTGTATGAAAATATTTTTATTTTATGATATGACATTAAGTATTTATTTTATATCGAATTAAAATTTTAATTTTAGTGTATTTTTATTTATTTATTGCATGCATTTTTTTTCTAAGACTTGCTACGGGTTCCGGATTTGAAAAAATTCTCATTCCCTAGCGCTAGTCATGACTCCCGGTTTGGGTCATGACAAATTAGGAGAAAGTTCATCAATGAGTTTTCGAAAACTCATCAATCCAACATTAGATTTATGAAACACGTTAAAGTTGGAGACCAGTAAAATAAATTCTACAAACCATTGAAAAGGATATGTGCTCGTGAACTACAAAATGTCAAAGGAGGTGTAGACAATATATGCTCTTTACGCTTTGCTTTAGTAGCAAGATTGGATTCTTCACTTAATAGTAGGCTATATAAATCATCAATTTGATTTTCAAATAATTTGACAAAAGGATGGTATTTCAATCCTAGTCCACTAATAATGACTGGGCTTTGTAATGCAATAAGCTAATTAGACATACTCTTAGCATATTGAGTATAAGTAGTAATTGATTCATTTGTTTTTCTCTATAGATTTAATAATTTCAATTTGTGCCTTTAAACCTTAAGCATAAGTCCTTGGTGATCTATTCCATGCATTTTTAGCACTAGATGCTCCAACAACTTGTGGAATAAAGCTCACAATTATGGTTCCTATAATTTAACTCAAGAGTAGTTGATCTTTCCGAAACCATGCATCAAATTTGGGGATTCATCTGATTTTTTTCTGTTGTTTGTGGAGGAGCATGTGATTAACAGTCAACATGTTTTTTTTTTTTTGCAACTGAGCAGCCGGTATCTGATATTCCATAGGACCTGATTAATTCGGATTCAACCTAGGAAGGATCTCGAAGGGCGGCAAAGGTCTACCTCTAGAGTTTTAAAGTAGCTGCGTACCCATCGCTCGAACCCAAGATCTCCAACTAAGCTAAAAGAGTCCCAAGTTAACTCATCTATATCCTCTTGGATAACCGTCAACATGTTTTGCGAGATCATAAATGTAGAGTAAAGGCTTGATTTGTGTCTGCAATAAGTAGTTTTTAGAGTTTAATTTGACGGGTAAATGAGCTAAGATATTTGGTAAAAAAGAGACTTGTAAAATGGGTGTTATTTTTTTTTATGTCTACTCTACTTTTAGAGCTATATTTATTTTATGTAATTAATTTAATTATTTACAAAATATAGTTTGTTTTCTAATATAAATTTTCCTTAATTATTTTGTTTAGTTTGGATGTCCATTTTAAATGACCAATAAAAAAAAATTATACAATAGAATTATATATAATGTTTGAAATATTAAAACAAAATTGATATAGATGTATATATTATTAAATATAAAAAATCATTCAATGAAAATAAAAATATCCTAATGCTATAGAAATGATAATATATAAATAATGAGAGATGTTTATTATAAATTATTCTTTGTAAATATGAAAAAAAAAATTAACAACTTATTTTTCTGTTTTGCAATTCTATTTATTGTAAAGTTTAAATTTTTCATTTTTTTTTTATATATAGCTGTACCATTGAATATTAATAATAGTTTATTTGATACTTGTTATTTATTGGGAATTTATTTTTACATTGGCTATTTCCCAATAAATTTAGAAATTTTAGTAAAATATGCATTGGCTATTTCCCAATATATTCGCTTATTTACATTTTTAATTTTTAAGAGGGAAGAATAATTTAGAAATTTTAGTAAAATTTAAAAGATTTTATTTTAGATCATCTGAATTTTTTTAAAGTGAAAATGTTGCAGTTAATTTCTCTATTTTTCGCCTACACATATGCAAATAATTATAAATAAATAAAAATTTATGAAAGAAGACAAACAACATGTCATTTTCCCAAGTACCAGAAAACACCACTACGTATTCTGCATGCATATGTCATGGGCATTTGATCCACCGCAACACTAAATATAACAGTTAGCTATGACCAATTGATAAATTTATCAACTGTACTCATCAAGTATACTCTTTTTTTCTTGAAAAAAATATTTATTTTAATTATAAGTTATTCCAAAACAATTAAATTTATTTTAACTTCCATACAAACTAAAATTAATTATTTTTTAATTTAAAAATATTGACAAATTTTTAATTAATTTTTATAATTTCAAAAAAATTCTGTACATAATTATTATTTTTAAGCATATTATTATTATTATTGAGTAATACCACCTGATAAAGTTTCAACTAAAATAAAGTGAAAATAGACCCACTTAACCTGATATTTATTGATCAAATCAAATTTTATTCAATTTCAATTTCTCTTTTTATTTTTTTTTATCAATTTATGTACACCTTTTATATTTTTCATTTTTATTATTATTAAGACTTATTCTGACAATACACATTCGTCTTCAAAATATTACAACCCTTTCATAAAATATTGCAATTAAAAGTTAAAATATTACATTTTTAAAATTATCATGAATAAGTTTTTTTTTCATGATAAATAAATTTATCAACAAATCGAATTACTGCTAGCTTTTTGACGTGACTTTGTCTCTTTCTCTTCTGTCTTACTAGTTTTAGAGCCTATAAACAATAAAAACTAAGGTAAGACTATGCAAACACCACCATTAAGACTATAAAACATAAAGCATTACCTCAGAGGTTCTTTTAGGATAACTTCTGTTATTGTGTCCTTGTTCTTTACAAATCTTATAGTTTATAACTCTACCACTTCTTGGAAGTTCGGAAGCACTAGTTTTTTTTTACTTCATCGCTATCCTTTTTTCTATTTAGTTTTGGCTTGCTAGATATTTTTTTAAATACAGGAGGTTCAATTCTCTCTTAACAATATATGGCCAATGCTCAGGTCTAGCAACTCACTAAATGGTATATTGGTAAGATTTCATGTATGTTTCTTTTTTATACTAGTGTGAAATATATTTCTCTGAATCCTCCAATTCGTGGTAGATTGCTACTACTGCATGTTAGTAAGGAATACCAACCAAGTCTCATTCTTTGCAAGTGCATGTTATTATTACCTTGTTCACTGTATGCTTATTGCTATTGTCATGTATATGGGTCAATTCAAACCCATTAGATCCAATCCATTCAATCTTTCAATTATATGATTTGAGCTTATTCTTATCCAGCTTTGACAATGCTTTTGGGGAGACATTTGATAACAATTCTTTACTGAATTCCTCTTGTTCCAAAGTCTGTTAATCACCTGAACTCTAGTATCTTCCAACATTATGATAATGCTCTTATATCTCACATCTAACATCCATCCATTAAAATTCTCAAATATATTATTGTTAATAACATCATATCTAACACCTGTGTTCATGAAAACCTTACACCATTTCTCCACTGGATAATGAAAAGTATCTTCTAATATGTTATCTCCTAATTTCTTAAGATTTGACAATCTCTTCTTTAATTTCCAAGCATATGTTCCCCTAGCACAGCTCCAAAAATCACATTTTCTCTCCTCACCTCTCCACTTCTTTTCTAGTTAGCATAAATGTATCTAGCACACATTCTATGCTTTGCAGATGGCAAATACATCTTGCATTGCTATCTCCAAACCCTAGCATATAAAAGATATAATTAGTTTTCTGAAATAATATACTGGGAGGAAGTACGAATTTTCTGAAATAATATACTGGGGGGAAGTATAAATAGCAATAATTCATCAAATAAGTTATACCTTTTACATGTATGAGATCATTGTTAGCCTATCTCCTTTTTCAAGTGATTGGTCATATTGCAGACACTTAAGAAACCAGCTCCATGTAAGCTTTGTTTCAAGCTTAACTACTACCCATGCAATTGGAAACATTTGGTTATTTCCATCCTTCCTAACTGCATATAGTAGCTACCCCTTGCACACACCCTTTAGGAAGCAACTATCCACTCCTATTATTTTCTATGACCATCAATCTAACCTTTTTTGCATTCAGCTAGACAAACATAAAACCTAATGAAGAATGGTCTTCTTTTAAGGTTTTCTGAACATGATTTTGCAAAGCATGTCGAACTTAGATTTTCTTGGCCAATAGAAACTGCATATAGTTTCCCATGACTTTGTTCATGATTTTCTTCTTTGCATTTCTACATGTAATAAAGCTAACATGCATTTTCAAATCAAACTTCACTAGAGCTTATAGTTGTTTTGGTTTAATGCTTGGTTGGCTCATAATTGTACCTTTAAAATGCTTCATAGTAAATGTGCTTCTACAAAAGGAGGATTTATTTATCATGCAACATTTATGATGTGGATTGTAGGTTTTAACAATTAGTGTATTATTGGTATTTTGTAAACTAACTATTAAAACCCATGGTCATCCACTCTTGCATTTCGCCCTAACCCTCATAAGTTCGTTTTTTATATATCGAATTAGTAAACCCTTTGTAATTGCATATCTAGCAATACCATCCCTAACCTCTGTAATGTTCTTAAATGTCATGCCTAAATAAAAAGTAGGAATGATAGCCTTTATGTTAAACTAAATTTGTGATTTTCTTTTGGATATTTCTTCATGTACCATATCCTCATCAGTATTACTAAATTCACTCCTATCTTCATAATTATTATAATGTACACTTCATTCCTTTAACTTACATCATCATTACATGTATTATTATCCCCAATAATAACATTAGTTTTGTCATTACCATTCTCATCAGCATGCTCACCTTCACCATTACTCTCTTGGTCTATCAATTCTCCAATACTAAATTTTCTTTTAACCCTATATTCTCTAACTTTCTTCCTTACTTCTTATAACTTTTTATCTTCGTCATCAGTTTGGTAAGGCACATTAACATATATCTCATTAAAATTTTGATAAGGCCAATCATTATGCAGCAAAAAGTCATAATAGTCTATGTCATCAAACTCAACATCCTTAATAGTGGTGTTATCAGGTGCACATCCACTTTCATATTCATTATTGGTTTCATATTGGTTATTGATTCTAGTTTAATCATTTGTTGTCATTTCCTCTGCTTTAAGTTAGGTCAATGGTTTTATCTTTGTAACAACTACTCTCACATAGCTTGAGGTGGACAATTAGTATCTCATCTCATCTCACTAGAGATGGACACTAGAGCTTACTTTTCTACACTCTTCAAATCATCTTCAATAAAATTAAATAAACTCGATACTTAATATTTTATTTAAATATAAATATTTATATAGACATAACTTGAGTTCACATTGAAATAATAGTAAATATTAAGTTGACAACAGTTTAGCATGTAATTTACAAAATATGTCTACAAAAGTGTAAACTTAAAATATACAATAATATAGCCACCAAAATGAGAGCAACACCAAAGCAAGGTTGTAGGGCCAATTGTAAATAACTAATCTATAAAACTCCTTAGGATTAAAGGTCCAATATCAAGACCTGCCATTTGAAAAGAATTTAAAACGTAGAAAAATGAGTACAAAAATACTCAGCGAATAGATATTATAAGCATAAAATAATTTAGTTAACCAAATACAATAGACTTTTCAAATTAGTAAACTAGAGCATTTATAATCAAAATATAAGTCACTTGAAATATCAAGTTCACTCCTGCTTTCAAATCATAAAATAAGTTCTTTCAAAACATCAACATAACTTTTCTTAGTATTAACCAACCTTGCAATAAGCATCATAAACTAGCCATAACATACAGGCCATTATAAACTCGCTTTCTGTGTGCATTTAAAGGGTAACCCTTTGACTACATTAGCATGGAATGACCCTTCTCTCTTCATCGTCCGGCAATCAAGTGCCCTATTGTCTATTGTGTAATAGCAATTATCACAATCTCAAATGTGCATATAACACCTCAGCATATTGCATCACAATCTTAGATGTGCATATAACACCACAACACATCCACATATCTTATATAGTTTGCCCAAATATCATTTCTGACAAATAATCTATCAAAATATCATATTAATGTTCAATAAAGCATTTAAAATTAAAAAACCTTTCATCATAATTTAAATAAAGAAAAATAAGTTGTTTATAAACTCAAATAAATCATCAAGTAATATAAATAATCTCAAATCAGATCTCAAACTAAATTGCAAAATAAAATCAGAGTAGTAGCACATTTAGCTTGTGAACTTGAAATCATAATTGTTTCAGAGCTTGAATCATAAACTAGAAATTCAAGTGGTAAATAAAATAAATTAAAACAATTCAAATACATCAATTTTAAGTTCATATAACAACATTAAAAACTCATTTCGTTGCTGATATAAAGATATTTTAAGGGCTTGAACATCTACTCATCAAACAGCCTATAAAACACTAAAAACTGGTTAATTGAATTGTTCATTTTTTACCACCACCTTCCTTCCCTTTTCCAACACCTAAAGCATGAAATTTATTTAAAAATTATCAATATAATAATCTCATATATTGATATAATCTTGCAGCCCCAAAACTATCTGCAAAATATGCAAATCCATTCAATTCTATAAATCAAGTTAACTAACTCTAAAAGGGATGTTCTTAGACCAAAATTAGAACAATTTCCTAGCCTTGCAGAAAATGAATTTGAAGCTCAAAATTTAATTAGTCTTAGATTTATGTGTCTAGTACCTTCAATAAAAATTTCACTTTAATTGAATAACTACAAATAAAGTTATAGAGTTCGCTTTACAAGTAGCTTAATTTCTATAATAAACTAAGCAATAAAAAGTACTGCTTTGTTAGGCCCCTTTATAGGCTTATTCAGCTCCAGATCAAAATAACAAAGTTTTAGAGGACTCTTTCAAGTTTTTATAACATCAAATAATATTCAATTTAAAACTTTCTAGCTCAAAATATGAATAAAATATAGAGATTATAAAACTAGAATTATAGAACTTGAGAACTACTGCATATAAACCTAATCCAAATCAACCAAAATAATATAATTACTTACTAAATCAATCACCAAAGGCTTTTAGGATGAAAATTATAGCCTGAAAAGTATTTTTTATCATCAAATTTCAGTTGCAAATGAATCCTAAACTCAGAGACTTCAAGCAGCCCTTCTTTTCTCTTCTTCTCTTCTCTTTTATTTAACACATATGGTTGCCCAAAGAAAACCATGAATTTTGAAGAAGGTTCCAGCCCCCTTTTTAGATAGATTTTATTGTAAAATATCCATTAAAGCCTTTAATGAAATGATAGAATGAACTATTAACCCTCAAACTTTTAATTGTTCATTCTAAGACGACTATTTGTTTCAATTGAGTCTTTTTTTTTAACATTTATTTTCTTATCCTTTACTTGATACCAACTTCATATCCCTTTTTTCTTATAATTTCACTTATTTTGGGTGTCATCAAAATTCAAAAATTCCTACTCTTTGATTGAGTACAAGTCATGGTTTAATTCGATACTCCAACCTATCTAAACTTAACACGTGACATACAATCGAGGTACGGGTGTTACAATTCTTCCCCCTAAAAAGAATTTTGTCCTTGAAATTTGATGCACTCTCACCGCACTTATCCTATAACGGGGATCACCAATGTGGATATTATCATCTCATATCTTCCTTTCTTAGGTTGATTCTTCTATATCACTTTAACTATGAAAATCATTTATTTCACAATACATTTTGATCTCTAATTATGAAGTCTTTATACACATTTAGACATGCTACATGTTATATGATTCTTTAAAGTAATATAGACAATTATCATTGTATTTGTAAGACTAACTTCGAAAAATTATTCATTATAAGGTTTGACAATATCTGCAATTTTAAAGTCTTAACCATGGTTATCACTATGATCTTTACTAAGCATGATCTTTACTAACGAACTTACCCTAGTTTTATTGATCCCTACTTCAGAATAAGTCAACTTTAACCCTAAACTATGCAATGATATGTCAATTAACATTGACCGTATAATACTTCAATATTCTCAATCACTAGAATATTAAATCATAAACTGTTGTCCATATAATTTCTATATTCATTAGTGTCTCCAGAGTCCATCAAACTTAGGCTCTAAGGGAGACATCCAAACTTAACCTTTGCTTTAAACACATAGTTAATTGTTTCGGTAATAATAGTAAGGTTTATAGCTTATGACTCTAGCTCAAGATTGGTGCTACCACTAAACTTGACCTCATCTTTACCCCATTGGCCAATAACTTGCTCTCGTCGAGGACATTTGTCTTGTCCTCTCCTTGGTGGCATACTTTAAAAAAAATAACAATTCAAATATAAATGTAAAGACCCAGTATTTTAAATAAAATAATATTATTTTGAGATATGCAGTATTAATAATTTTAAATTTTATTTTTATATTATTATCGTTAATTGCTAATAATATTTACGTATTTTATTCTGAGAAATTATTTACATAAAAATAATTTATTTTATGTGGGGTTGATATTATTATTATTATTATTATTATTATTATTATTATTATTATTATCATTGTTATTGTTGTTGTTGTTGTTGTTGTTATTATTATTATTATTATTATTAATAAATTTGATGAAGGGCAATTTAGTAATTTCATAAATAAAAAGGTCAAAAGTCAAATTGTTGGGTCAAACTTTTTTTTTTCTTCTTCTTCTCTCTTGATCACCACCATCACAAACCACCGGAGCCACCCCACCTGCAACCATCGACTGCCGCCACTTCCCTCTCCCTCCAGCTACCTTCCGCTGCCTTCAGCACACCGGGAAGCCACCTAGATCACTGGAAATGCAGAGAAGTCGAAGGTGGAAGCTTCCTCTTGTCGACGAGATTCCGCCCACCCCAGCTCGTCGGACCGGACTCTTTCAAAAGCTTTTTGTCTGGTGAGTCCATTTTCGAGCTCCGTTTGAGCTCAAAACCTCTAGATTTTTAGATATCTTCAATTTTTAGTTTATGTGTTTTAGGGTTTTTGATTTTTTTGAACTTGATTTAGGTTGATTCATGAAAAAATTCTTCATAAATGTTGTTTGTTGTAGCTCAAGCTTCACAAATATATTTTTTTGTGAATTTTTTTGAATTAATTTGAATTTTGGTTAATTTTTTATTATTTTAATATTAAATATTGATTTTTTGATAATTATGTTAATTAATTATTTTTATTCAAAATTTAGTTTAATTTGTGTTTGTAATGTGAGTTAATAATTTTAGAATATTTAAATGATTTTTGGTGACTTTATATAATTTTTGAGAATATTAATTATATTTTGTATATTTTGTATTATTGAGTTAATTGTGTAATTTTTTGAAAATTATAGCTAAATAATATGTTTTAAATGATTTTAGAATTATATAGGGTATTAAAATGATTTTTATAAATTATTTACTATTTTTAACTAATTAATACTAATTTTCAAAAATTATATTCAAATAATATATTATTTACTGTTTTGGTGATTAAATGAATTTTTAATTACTTTTAATATGTATTTAGGCTATTTAAGCTATTTATATATATATAAGTGAATTTTTACTATTTTATGTTGAATTATTGAAAAATTGGATTTTTATTAATATTATATTATTATTTGAGATTTTTATTTAATTATTGTGAAAATAATTTTATTTAGTGATTTAATGTTTAAATATATTATATTTTGATATTTTGAGGATATTTATTAAATTTAATGATATTTAATATATTTATTATTTTATTTGATTTTTGGTGAATTTGTGAATCTCGGTTGAGAATTGTGTAGTTTGGGGTCCTAACCTGAGGTATTGCGCAATCTATGTTAGAAGTGAGCTTTTCTTGTAGGATCGACTCTACTTTTTAGTAAAGAGATATCCGTTTTACAAAGAGGTTCTGTCGAATTTTTAGTAGAATTCTCGTAAAACGTGACGTCAGGTCGATTCTGAATTTTCATATTTGTCTAAATTTTTGTATTCCTAGATCGAGTCTCTTTATAAGTATAAGTTAGATTTATTTTGATTGTTACTATTATTATTTTTTAGTTATGTCGAGACCAAGGCCTATTGAGTCGAGCCCGTCGAAACAGTCTCAAAGAGCGCAAAATTGTGAGTTATTATTTTATATATACATCGCATATAGGATGCATGATATTGAGTATTTATGTTTTTAATATGTATTTATACATGAATTGTTTTATTAAATATTTTAGTATATGTTAGGTATATTTTTAGTACATTTTGGTATATTTCAAAATATATGCATGTTATATTTTTAATATACACTTAGAATATTTTTGGCATATTTATGGTTTATATTCACTATATTTATGGTTGATTTTGGATTTATGTAGCATATATACTTGAAATATAGTTAGTATATTGTCAGTATATTTCTAGTATATATATGGTTTATTTCATTGTTATGAATGTTATTATGTTTAAATATGCATTATTTATTTCCCATATGTATATTAAATTTTATTTGAAGGATTTCAATGGAACATGCTACCTAGTGGCCAACACTAGGACCGTGTACGTACTGATGCGATAAATTTTAAGGTTGAGTTATAAAATCACTTGAGGTGACTTTTATTTGATTGATTATTTGAGATTGATGTGATTGAGTAGTGTGATCGCGAGAGCTCGGTTGACCTAGTGTCTTAGGGCCAGTCACACTGACAGTGAGACTGCTGGAGCTCGATTGACTTAGTGTCTCGGGGCTAGTCTACTATCCAAAATGGAATAAGAGAATTAATTTGGAATTAAGTGAGCCTATATGGCTAGAGAGATATTTTTTTTATTGAGGTTGCGTATAATTAGGGTTCTATTTGATCATTCATTAAAATAAATATTTTTCAGTATTTATTATATATAAACGTGATTTTAGCATTTGTGTGAAATGTCTGTATATATTTATTATATATACTGATACTTGATTGCATATGACATTAGAAGGTGCATGTATATATAATATAATAATTCACTCAGTGAGGTCTGACTCCCCTCAGTTGTTTATTTTATAGGAGATTCTTCTTCCTCAGACCTCAGTAGTAGGCCCATACGTCGGAATTCTTCAGCCCCGACTAGTTTTATGTAAATTACTTACCTAACCTTCTATTGTATTCCAGAAAATTGCAATAGCAGTTGTAGTTTGTATTTGTAGAATGTTGTTTATGTCAGAGAACTTTCTCTGAATATTGTATGCAAATATTTTATTTTATGAAATGACATTAAGTATTTATTTTATATCGATTTACATTTTAATTTTGGCGTATTTTTATTTATTTATTGCATGCTTTTATTTTCTAATGCTTGCTATAGGGTTCGAATTCTAAAGAATTTCCGTTCCCTAGCGTTAGTCATGACTCCTGGTTTGGGTCGTGACAATAAATATCATCAATTGAAAGACCATTTTCAAAAGATGGAATTTATGAATAAACAAAGAATATAAAGAATATGTATTTTGAAATTTTTTTTTATAGAAAATCAATACTCAATACTATATAAGTAGGGAAGCGAGTAACCAAAGCTCTAATACCAAAACTGTCACACCTTGTCTCACATAGCCCGAAGTGGATGGTTAGTATCTCATCTCACATAGCCTGAAATGGACACTGGAGCTTACTTTTCTACACTCTTCAAATCATTTTCAATAAAATGAAATAAACTTGATACTTAGCATTTTGTTTAAATATAAATATTTATATAGACATAACTCGAGTGCACATTGAAATAATAGTAAATATTAAATAATAATAGTTTAGCATGTAATTTACAGACACATGTCTATAGAAGTTTAAACTTAAATTATGGTGACCAAAATGAGAGTAACACCAAAGCAAAGTTGTAAGGCCAACCTTAAATAACTAATATACAAAACTCCTTAGGATTAAAGGTCCAATATCAAAACTTACCATTTGAAAATATTTTAAAAACAAAGACAAATGAGTACAAAAATACTTAGTGAATAGATATTATAAGCATAAAACAATTTAGTTAACCAAATACAATAGACATATCAAACCAATAAACTAGAGCATTTATAATCAAAATATAAGTCACTTGAAATATCAAGTTCACTCTTGCTTTCAAATCATAATACAAGTTTTTTCAAAACATCAACATAACTTTCCTTAGTACTAACCAACCCTACAATAAGCATTGCAAATTGGTCATAACATACAGACCATTACAAACTCACTCTCTAGGTGTACTTGAAGGCTAGCCTTTCAACTACATAAGCATGGAATAACCCTTCTCCTTTCACCATCCTGCAATCAAGTGCCATGTTCTCTATTGCACAATAACAACAATCACAATCTCAAATGTCTATATAACACCTCAACACATTGCATCACAATCTCAAATATGCATATAATACCATAGCACATCCACACATCTCATATAGTTTGGTAATGCACAAAACCAAATATCATTTTTAACAAATAATCCGTCAAAATATCATTATCACATTAATGTTCAATAAAGCATTCAAAATCAAATAATCTTTTATCATAATTCAAATAAATAATATTAAGCTATTTATAAACCCAACTAAATCATCAAGTAATATAAATAATCTCAAATCAGATCTTAAACCAAATCACAAAATAAAATCAAAGTAGTAGCACGTTTAGATTGTGAACTTAAATTATAATTGTTTCAAAGCTTGAATCATAAACTAATTATTCAAGTGGTAAATAAATTGAATTAAAAAAATTCAAATACTTCAATTTCAAGTTCATACAACAACAATAAAAACTCATTTCATTGCTGATATAAGGAGATTTTAAGGGCTTGAACATATACTCACCAAACAGCCTACAAAACACTCAAAACTGGTTAACTAAATTATTCATTTTGCACCACCACCACCTTTCTTCCCTTTTCCAACACCTAAGCATGAAATTTGTTTACAAATTATCAATATAACAATCCCATAAATTGATCTAATCATGCAGCCCCCAAACTATATGCAAAATATGCAAATTTATTCAATTCTATAAATCAAGTTTATTAAGTTTAAAAGAGTTGTTCTTAGACCAAATTAGAAAAATTTCCTAGACTTATAGGAAATGAATTTGAAACACAAACTTTATTTAGTCTTAGATTTATATGTCTAATACCTTGAGTAAAAATTTCACTTCAATTGAATAGCCATAAGTAAAGTTATAGAGGTCGCTTTAAGTAGCTCAATTTCTCTAACTAATTGAGCAATAAATAGTGCTTTGTTAGCCCATTTACAGGCTTATTCAGTTATAGATCAAAACCATAAAGTTTTAGAGGACTCCTTTAAGTTTTTATAACATAAAAAAAATTCAATTTGAAGCTTCTTAGCTCTAGATATGACCAAAACACAGAGACTATAAAACTAGAATTATAGAACTTGATAACTGTTGCATATAAACCTAATCTGAATCAACCAAAATAATAGAATTACTTATCAAATCAATCATCAAAGGCTTTTATGATGAAAATTACAGCCTACAAAGTGTTTTTTATCATCAAATTTCACTGCAAATAAAGCCTAAACTTGGAGACTTCAAGTAGCCCTTCTTTTCTCTCCTTTTCTCTTCTTCTCTTCTCTTTTGTTTAACACATATGGTTGTGCAAAGAAGATCAAAAATTTTGGAGAAGGTTTCAGCCTCTTTTTGGATAGATTTTATTGTAAAATATCCATTAAAGCCCTTAATAAAATGCTAGAATCAACTATTAACCCTTAAACTTCCAATTGTTCATTTTATGATAACTATTTATTTCAATTGAGTCCTTATCTATTGCTGACATTTATTTTCTTGCCCTTTACTTCATACCAACTTCATATCCCTTTTTTTCTCATAATTTCACTCATTTTGAGTGTTATCAAAGTTAAAAAATTTCCACTCGTTGACTGAGTACAAGTCATGGTTTGATTTGATACTCCAACCTGTCTAAACTCAACACTTGACGTACAATCGAGGGTACGAGTGTTACAATCTTCCTTATTATTTTTATCTGCCTCGTTGTTTTTATCATTGGTTACATTTTGCTCATATGTATCAACTTGGTCATGTGTTTCCGTAACAGTCTGCTTGTGGTTTGATTTAACTGACTAGCACATCTGTTTTCTATTTGAATAAAAGGTTGTCTATTCATTAGAGAACCTATAGTACCAGACAACTCATGGTTAATGAAAACCTTTAGTTGATCTCTATCCCTAAGATCACCACTTATATTTGTTATATCTCTATCATTTTATACCAATTTAAGTATTCCACTATCAACTTTTTTATGATGCAGACTACTAATAATATTGTAACCCAATTCCTTAGCATAATACATAATATTTGGAAATGATAGCAAGTCAATATCAAGTAATTCATCGGTTAAATGAGACCTACCTCTAATATATGTTCATATATCCTTTCTTATACTACCACCATGATAAATAATTAGTTGCACCATTATGTTAGCCATTCTTCCTACAACAAAACAAAAAACATTGATATATGAGCTTACACATAGCAAATAATATTTTAACAATAAAACACTAATGTAGTAGTAGAAAAAGACATGCACGAAAAAAAATCATGCACAAAGCTTTTAGGGAAAAAATGCAACTAAGGGACTAACTAACTTTTAGAAAACTAAAAAAGCCAACATCGAAAGTGAAACAATAACTAAAAAATGTATCTAAGGACTATTTCGGGACCACTATGTAACGCAACCATAAACATACCCACATTGCCAAACATTGAGACAATAACATCACATAAACAAATAATTTCATTGTTTTTCGCTTCAGACAAAGTCATTTCAAAGATTAGAAAAAGGGCACTTACCTTTAGCTTTATAGGTTTTCACATTTCTCTTGAACCTACCTAGTTTTCATGCATAAGATGGGAAAATAAGCTTCGCAAATACACTTTGAGTTGATTTATGAATGAAGTGCGATCTATTTCAAGCAAGGATTTTGGAAATGAAGATGAGATGAAGCTCGGTGATTTGGGTATTTGTAACTAGATTATGGAATTTTGATTTGAAGATTTAAGGATTTTGACCAATTTGCCTTACTTCATTCACTTATTTCATCACATACGTGGAAGTCTAGTCAGGAACCTTCTAATCCTTACACAAGGCTATTTCATCCAGATTCTCATTTAATATAGTGTGTATCACATACTGTAATATCTCGTGTTTTTTTTTAAAAATATTTTTACACTGTACCGTGATATACAGTGTCAATTTTTATGCATTATATGATATTTTTATGAGTTAATATGTATTTTAAACCTATTTTAATTACTGTCTATTATTTTCAGTATTTTACGTAAAATTTTCCCGGGACTTTCATTTTCGGGGAAATTTCCACGTAAACAATGTATTATTAATTATTTTAAATGTATTTACGGGTTTGCATGAACTCATACATATTTTTAAATTGTTAAATAAAGCCTGTGTGTGTATATTTATTTAATTAGGGTTTATTATTACCCTAATATTTTATTATTTATTTATTATTATTTGATTATTTTATTTATTATTAAATTATTAAAATTTATTATTTTATTATTAATTATTTATTAATATTTAATTATTTTAATTTATTTTAATTTTTTTTCTTTTTTCTTTTTTTTCTTTTCCTTTTTCTTTCTTTTTCTTTTTCTTTTTCTTTCCTTTTCTTTCTTTTTCTTTTTCTTCTTCTTCTTCCTTTCTCTCCCCGCGCCCGACGCCGACCACCATTTCCTCACCGCCGTTTCTCCCTCCTCCGGCCATCGTTTTCGACACCGCCGGTCTCTATCTTCTCCTTGAGCTCCGGTGAGTGTTATTCTAGCTTTGGTTTGAGCTAAAATGGTCTAGAATTGCTTAGGTTTCGATTTGAAAATTTCGGCCTCTTTGGGTTTTCGATTTTTTTGAGCTTCGATTTGGATGATTCATGGAAAATTCCTTCACAAATGTTGTTCCTAGTAGCTTAATCTACATGTATGAATTTTTGTAGAATTTTTGGAGGTTGTTTGGATTTTTGGGTATTTTTGAATATTTTAATATTATTTTCTAATTTTCGGAAATTAATTATTTAAATTATGAAATTGGAGTTTATGGTTGAATTAGGTGTTGAAATGAATTATAGGAATTTATTTGGAATTTTTATGAATTTCTAAGTATTTATTTTTAATTATTGAAGTTTATGTGATTTTGTAAAATTAAGTTAATTATGTTTTAAATTTAATTTAATTGGTTAATTGAGTTTAATTATTGATATTATTGATAAATATGTTGAGAAAATTAATTTTGGATAATTGTATGATTTTTGGTGAATTTTTGAAGTAATTTAGGTATATATATATATAGGGGTATTTTGGTAATTTTACCCTAAATTGTCTAAAAATGTAATTTAATTGGTTTTAATATTTATTTAAGGTATAAAAATGATTTCTACAAAATATTTAGTATTTTTAACTAATTAAAACTATTTTCCGGGAATTATTTTCAATTATATATATAATATACGGTTTTTCTAATAAAATGAGTTTTAATCGATTTTTACAGTGTTTCAAGATTTATTATGTAATTTCTACGTATGAGATGTATTTTTATGATTTAAGGATATTTTTGGTATATTTGAATATATATTCTGTGTTTGTGGACCCCGGTCAACAGATTGTAGTCTGGAGTCCGACCGAGGGGTTGTGATTGATTGTGGTGTTTATTTTCGAAGTGTATTTTCTTTGCAGGGTCGGCTCTACTCTTTTGAGTAGAGAGATGTCCGTTTTACAGGGGAGGTTCTGCCGAATTTTCGGTAGAATTCTCGTAAAACGTGATATCCAGTCGAACCCTAATTCTGTTTCCGTATTTTAATACTCTAGATTTAATTCTAGGATTTCTGTTAGGGTTATTCTGATGTCGATTAATTATTTCTTGTTTAGTTGCGCCGAGACCGAGGGTTAGTGGACCAGGCCCGTCGGACCTGTCTCGTGGAGCGCATTAGGTGAGTTACTATAATATATATATATGCTTAGGATGCATGATTTAGAAAATGCATGTTTTATTTTGACTGAATATGCATAAATAATATGATTTATATTCAAGTATATTTTTGGTATATTTTTGGTATATAATAAATTATATACATGTTTTATTAATAAAATATATTTAAAATGTTTTTAAATATATTTTTAGTTTAATTCATGATTTGATTGGATTTATTTGACATATATATACTCAAAATATACCTGGTTTATGTTTGGTATATTTTCGGTATATATATGGTTTATATTGCTATTTCATTTATATCCATGCATCATTTATTTTTGTGAATGAATGTTTTATATTTAAGAATGAAGGATATCAATAGAACGTGCTACCTAGTGGGCAGCACTAGGACCGAGTACGTACCGGTACGCCTATAGTATTTAGGCTATATTACTAACTTATTTGTGGATATTGATTTGATATGATTATTGATATGTGAGATGTGGTTTGGGTGTGATTGCTGGAGCTCGGTTGACCAAGTGTCTCGGGGCCAATTACACTGGCAGTCAGACTGCTGGAGCTCGGTTGACTTAGTGTCTCGGGGCCAGTCTACTGTCAATATGGATTAAGTGGATATATTTGGAATCAGTGAGCCTGTATGGCTAGAGTGTTGTTTAACACTATTTTCTGAGGTTGCGATATTCTAGGGTTCTATGTGATCCTTCATAAAAGTTGATTTTCAGACAAAATATATAAAATGATTTTTCTGCATCTGTATGAACTTGCCTGTATATATACATATTACTCATATACTGTTGACTGTATGCATTATCACTTAGAGTGTATGTATATATATTATAGTAATTCACTCAGTGAGGTCTGACTCCCCTCCGTTGACTATTTTTCAGGAGAGTCAACTTCTTCAGACCTCAGTAGCAGGTCGATACGCCGGATTTCTTCCGCCCCGGCTTCTTTATGTAAATTGTCTACTTGAGTCTTATTTATTTTATCTAGACACTGCAGTAGTTGTGAATTAAAGTGTTGGATTTTATGTACTTTATTTTAAAGAGATGTATTATGTTGAAACTGGATTTGTATTAAAGATTATACATTTATGTGATGAGATGAGTTTTGAATTGAATCCAGTTGATATGGATGATATTGTAATATTTATGATTTTTATTTTCCGCTGCATATTATATTTTTATTGTTATTATTGCATATTTATTTTATTTTTTAGGCTTGCTACGGGTTCCGGATTCGAAAGAATTCCCGTTCCCTAGCGCCGGTCATGGCCCATGTTTTGGGTCGTGACACATACTAATGATTTCTGTTAAAAAGGGTGTACTGTACCTCAATTTGAGAGTGGAGGGGTGCAATGTGCCTAAAATTTAGTAGAGGGGTGAAAGGTGAAAACATTTGAGAGTATAAGCCCCATAATGCATTATTCCAAAATTAAATAAACACTAAAATATTAGGCTGAATACCCTTTTTCACCCCTAAACTTTACCATTTTCACCCATTTTACACATTAACTTTTTTTAACTAATAGCACATATGAACTTCTACTTTGTATCGATTTCATCCATGGTAAGATATAACTAAATATATGTGAAGGACGCGTGATATGACATGACATAGGTGAATATCCATGTCAAACATTTCAACCCTGAACTTTATATTTTTTATCCATTTCACCCATGAACTTTTAAAATTAACTAATTACACATATGAACTTTTATTATAAATTTAATAAAATATCAATGATGAATTTAACTTTTTATTGTTATGCCAATAAATTTCATTTAATTTTAATTAGATAAATATTTTTATTAAAATTGATTAACTTGGCTAAATTAAAATAATTTATTAGAATTTTTATATTAAGATTGGCTAAAATTATTAAATATTAACTAAACTAAAAAAATTTAAATGAACCATGAAACTTGCAAACAAATTTGAATATAAGCTTGCGAGTTAATTTGTAATTTTTATTTTTAATAATTTAATTTTAGATATATAATATATAAATTCTTATTGTAAAAATATTTTAAAAAATATATTATTAGAATAAATTATACTTTTTATTAAATCTATTATAGTTTATTTTTTAAATAATTTATTTTAATATTTAATGTCCAATTATATAATGTTTCTACTAAAAAAAATTGAATAACTCTTTTCATTCATTTAGTCTGTTTCACACATTAACTTTAAAAAATAACTAATTAAATATATAAATTTTTATTTTAAACCGATTTCACCTTTAGATATATCAACTCATATTAACACATATCAACTCATATTAACACATCAACTTTTTTTTTATCAACCACATATCTCATATTTAGTGGACTCACTTACTTATTCACACTGTCAAATGTTAAATGATATGTTAAATAGAAACTCGTACGCGCTATTGATTAAAAAAGGTTGATGAATAAAAGAGCGAAAATATAAAATCAGAGAGGTGAAAAAGGTTTTCGGCCAAAATATTATGCAAAACAAAACCCTTCTTTAACCCTTTCCTCTCTTTTGTTTAAAAAAAAAGAAAGTTAACGCAGCAGCAGCAAGAATGCAATTCCTTTACCGGCATATCCCTAAGCATCACCGCTGCCGCCACCACCAACAGCGGAGTTTTGTTGATGTCGCTTCCATCAAGCACATGCGGGACCGTGGGCTAGACCATGTAGTACAGAGAGAAAAGCATTTAAAACCAATGATGAATATCAAAAATTTCATAAAGTCAGAGCCATCACAGTCACTTCCTTTATCTGTAATCACTCAGCACAAAGACTCGCTCAAAATCCCAATGCGCACAATTGAATTTATCCGAAAGTACCCTTCAATCTTTCAAGAATTTCTCCCCGGTGGTATAAGTATTCATCCCCATATTAAGCTCACTCAACAGGTACTTGATCTTGACGCTGAAGAGCAGTTAGTTTATGAGAGTGAGAGTTATAAGCAAAATGTTGCTGATAGAGTTTTGAAGTTGTTGATGATTTCAAGAATTAATAAAATTCCGTTAAAGATTCTTGATGATATAAAATGGGATTTGGGTTTACCTCAAGATTATGTGAAATGTTTAGTTCCTGAGTTTCCTGATTGTTTTAGAGTCATTGGCAATGGTAATAAGAATTTTTTGTCATCTGGGTTGGATTCTGATTTGGGTTTGGAGTTGGTTTGTTGGAGTGATGAAATGTCTGTTTCTTTTATTGAAAAGAAAGCAGCAGCAAATGAGAAATTGGAATATAAAAAGGGGATGCCTTTGTCTTTCCCTATCCAATTTTCAAAGGGTTTTGAAATGGATAAGCATTTGAAGAAATGGTTTGATGATTGGCAAAAGCTGCCTTATATTTCTCCTTATGAGAATGCAACACACTTTGGTCCTAGTACTGATGAATCTGTTAAGTGGACAGTAGGGGTTTTACATGAGGTGCTTAATCTTTTTCTTTCGAAAAAAATAGAGAGGGATGCTTTGCTGTGTTTAGGGGAGTGGTTGGGGATTCGGTCAAGGTTTAAGAGAGCATTGCTTCACCATCCAGGGATATTTTACTTGTCGAGCAAAATGGGAAATTGCACTGTGGTTTTGAGGGAGAGTTATAAGAGGGGATTGCTAATTGAAAAGAGTCCTATGATGAATATTCGGAGTCAGTATATTCATCTCATGAACACATTAACTGAAGATCATAAAACAATTAGTGTTCCTGGTGGAAGTAAACAACAAAAGATGGCTTCAGAATCTAAAGAGCAGGGAGAAATAGACAATAGTGAGGGTATTGTGGAGGCGGATGACACGGATTCTGATCTTGAGGATGATGATGACTACAAAGACGATGAGGAGGAGGAAGAAGGTAAGAGTAAGACACGTGTTCGTAGAAATTTACCATCTAATAGATCAAGAACCAATAAAAAAAGGACTTTTACTGCAAGAGAATCTTCAAGGAATGCAGGAAGACAAAGGTTGGTTCATAAACATGATGGCTCAACCAAAGATTCAGTGCCACCAAAAGATATTGACAGAATAAAAATGCAAAAAAGACAAAAAGTTCATGCGGTCTCTGGAGATGGGTTGACGTCCTCAAAAGAAAAGCAAAAATTATTCACAGAAAAGAGGACAACTTAATGAAGACTTGATTTGTCCATTTAAGCAATACTGGGCAGGTTAGCTTCTCAACCTGGTTATTTTTTTTCGATGTTTAACAAGTCAATATTAGTTTACATAATAAAAATATTTTGTCAATATTTTTATTGGGGTTTGCTTAGGGATCTAGTGTAGTAAGGTTATATCATATAGATATAATATTTAACTTTGGAAGAGTAAAACATCTGCACTAATACATCTCTTCTTGTTATTTTGCTTGTGCTTTAGATCAGGGTAGTCAAAATCGCTTTTTTACCTAAGATCGATGATGGCTATTAGGTTTGCTTAGGGATCTAGTGTAGTAAGGTTATATCATATAGATATAATATTTAACTTTGGAAGAGTAAAACATCTGCACTAATACATCTCTTCTTGTTATTTTGCTTGTGCTTTAGATCAGGGTAGTCAAAATCGCTTTTTTACCTAAGATTGATGATGGCTATTAAAAATCTAATCATAAAATTGTAAGATTTTACTAAACCATAAAAAATAGTATTTATATATATAAATATACATATACCAAGTAGTCATTCAAGTTTCAACACATAACATTAGTTCAAAACATAAAACACTGCATAATCAATTCCCAAAAATAACAAACAACACTACGTAATTAGTTCTTAAAAAAAATACTACATAACCAAATGCTAGTTATATAAAATCATTAGCACTTTTTTGTAAACTACAACCCTCCCCATCATGATCATTATCATCTTCATCAATATTGTCATCACCAACATCCTCATCAAGTTCCATATCAAAGCCTTCATCCTCCCAAATTAGATTCATTTTCATTCTTCTCCATATCACAACTTTCCACCACATTCTCACATGTTCTCATTTGATTCATTTCCATAAAAAAACTTTTAGCCAATGTTGATTTGGCAATGAAAAATGTTGGTTTGCTAGTGAAAGGAATAAAGAAATCCTAATATTATTTTTTAATTAATTTTACCTAACTTTATTGGCTCAGTTCAATTTGGACTTAACTTAGATTATGGGATTTTAAGTTACTTTTACTTAACTTTAGATCATGGGCTCATTTCAAAAAAAAAAAAAAAAAAAAAAACTTTAATTGTGGGCTGGTTTTTAATGGTATAAGTCCACTTAAAATGATACTAAAAAGGCTCACATTTTCTTTTATTTTGAAAATGTAAACAACGTTACATTTTTACCATTTTACTGAGTTTATGTGTTAAAACTCTAGTGCACCTGGTTTTCACCAGATTTTGATTTCAGGACCGAATTGAAATGTTTTTTTCCAAATGAAAACGTATACAATTTTACAAGTTAACTTGCGATTTTAACTGCACTGCTTTAGATTCTTAGCTGCAAATCTGATTCTCGTTTCCTCTTATGGCTAATAAAAAGGCTACAAAAAATTACCTTGACATTATTCGTCACACTTATTTTTTTTAAATCTTCATTGACATTTGGGAATTATGTCTGCTTTAATAGTGAAAAAATTTGTTACTTTGAGGTTCTCTAAATTCTGTGTTAGACATTGGTGCTGTTTTGATAGTAGGCTGTTCTACTGGTATGGCTGAATCACAATTTCACGAGTTCAAAATTTGTTACACGCAGTTTAAGTGAGGAAAGGCAGCCACCTTTTTCTTATGTTAAAGATTTTGCAATGCTTAAGGCTAGAAGGACAGATCAATTTAATTTCCCATCCATAAGTGTGGATTTTGATGAAAAACAGGTTGTGTAATTTTCCTATTGTCTTTGCGATGGGCCTCAGAAAAAGGTAAAGGTAAAGGTAATGATTAGGATTGAGCAACTGATGTTGTAAAAAAAGAATGATTATATGTCTGAAATCTGGAAGTCAGCTTGCTGGAACATTCTGGGACGACAAAATTTGGCTTGCTAGGTCTGGCATTTGTTGGTTTCTACTAAATAGCATTGAGAGGCTGTCTATGTTTGAGTTGATACTTTGCACTTTTACATACTGGGTAGGCCAAATAGGAGTTCAACAATTGATTACGTTCCCTGTGGAAGTCTATAACTTTGTGCTTTCCTTTTGGTACACCATTGGTACTTGACAGCAGTTTAAATGACAGGACAGATAATGTCTTTTTTATTGGTTGGATTGGGTCTTTTTCTTTTTTGGTTTTGTGGGAAGAGGGGGCTGCTATGTGATGCTTTTAACAAGTTCTGAGCACAATCAGAAGAAGCAGGTCGACTTAGCTCGGGTGCTACTGCAGGAATAGATGTTGGAGGACAAACATATGAGTAGGTGATGATTCCTCTATGTCAATAACATTACTTTTCCATTTCTACCAGCTTTTTACAATATTTAGGAAGGTCCAGGATATGATTTTGTTCTCAATTAATTTTGTTCTTTGTTTTTTAGGTTTT
This sequence comes from Mallotus nudiflorus, assembly GCA_947683625.1. Taxonomy (NCBI): domain Eukaryota; kingdom Viridiplantae; phylum Streptophyta; class Magnoliopsida; order Malpighiales; family Euphorbiaceae; genus Mallotus; species Mallotus nudiflorus. Next base: position 49,134 of record CANTUR010001574.1, read on the forward strand.
AGGTTATTTGAAAAAAGGAATAGCTATCCTAATGTATAGTGATGCTTCTCATATTATGGGTTGTGGGTTCAATTTATTCAGCCTTCTTCTCACGTCAGAACTTGGAAGGATGGTTATTTGGGGACTTGAACCGAGAACTTCCAGATTACAACCAAGCAGCCAACTTCCAGATTACAACCAAGCAGTCTTACTGTTTGCACTAGTGGTGGAGCTATGGTTAGCACATCTAATGTGCCCAAATGCACCTTGGAACAGGGGTGGGACACTTCCCCCCACCCCACAAAAAACCAGACTTTTAAGTTATTTTTCTTATTTTTTTGTTGGCACCTAAAGTATATATTATCACATTTTTAGGTCATTGGCCTCCTTATTGTAGCTCCACCCCTGCCTTGGAAGTCCTTGTAACAATAGAGCTTCTATGTAGTTATTGTTTTTAGTATGAGTTGAACCTTTTCTGTGTCAGTTATTCATGTATTTGTTGTTGATCAATGTGTTCTCTAAATGACTAAATATATATAGGTGCTTGGTATTTTATGCTAGATAATTTGAATGAGGACTTGTTTCCATTGAAGTGATGGAAGATTGATTTATTTGTTCAGCATGAAATTCTTACATTGGATTCATCATGATTATGCCAGAAATCAAGATTTGACTTATTTGTCTACATTGGATTCATCGTGATTATGCTACAAATCAAGTTGTCCACTGGTGCTATTAGATGGAACATCACATTGGTTCCCACTGGTCAAACTCTGGCAAGATGTTGTGATCTCTGTAGTTCTCCCTTGCCTCTACTCCAATCTCAAGAAAAGCATCACACTTTGACCTATTTTGCTTTGAGTTGGAGTTGTTCTTCAGACTTCTGTTCTGTAAGTTAAACTTATGCAAGTCTTTTCCTGTTTTGATTCATTATTTATGTCCACTCTCTATCTCTGGCTTGGACAATATAACTTTTGAGATCTCTTTCATGTTTTCAACTGTATGTGTTTTTTTTTTTAATAAAGGGAAGCAAAAGCTAGACACTTAAACTACTACACTATGGCAGTACGAAACTCCACTTAAATCATGAATAAGCCAAGAACACAAACCAACAGGGAGGGACCCTCAAGTGTTGGAGACCAACTTAAATTCCTGTTGCCTGGTTTGCCAAGGAATCTGCACAGAAATTGGATTCTCCATAGATATGCTTCAGCTGTACCTCCCATCATCTCTTTAACAATTTACAAATCTCTCTAACCAGGAAAGACTGGGCATGAATGCCCCTTTATGGCTTTGGTTAAGCTTTAGAGAACTCACGCTGTCAGATTCAACCTCCAAGTGTCGGATTCCCATATCCCAGGCCAACTCCAAACCATGATAGGTACCTCATAGTTCAGCACTAGTAATAGTACCAAAACTATTAATATTTACTTATTATAACTTCCATCTGCACTTGCATGCCTGTTTACAAGGCATTTTTGCTCTTCGCTCTTGCATTTTTGTTATATCATTAGAAGTGAGTTGGAGGGGTTTAATATTGAGAGGCTGGTCAATGGTTTTTCATGCACATAACATGTTGCATATAGAAACGATATGATGCTTCTGAGAGTAATCTCAACTCTTAGTGAGTGGCCAATACCTTAATTGATTTTCCTTGTGAACCAACAGATAGACTTGCTGATATATGCTGAATTAACTCCTAGCATGCAGGTTCCAATTCAAATCAGTGATAAAGGAATTTTAGGATTAGCATCAGCAGTAGAACATGGATAAATTCTAAAATAGGCTTCTAGCTTCAACAACATATTTGCATTGGAGATTATCTAGTCTGATTTAAACTCAAGATGTGAAAATTAGAATAAGAATTGCATGTTTTTGCTTATATACCTTCCAGAAATGCCTGTGATGATTGATGTTGCATGAAATTTGCAAGTATACAGAATCGACAAGTAGTACATATAGGATATTGTTCCTACAGATATCTTAACCCAATCACATATTTACTAATTCCTTACTGTCTAAGGCCTAGAATATATTTAGTTCAATAAATCAAAATCTAAACTAAGGATTACAAGTGCACACTAAAAATAAATTCAAGATCAAATAAATGAACTATGAATAATAAATTTGCTAAGAATTAATATCATCTCAATCATTAAGCAAATCTAATTTATGAATCCTTTGATCTTGCACACCCAAGGATCTTTTAAGCTCTGATTAATCTTTCTCAAGTATTAATTAGATTTAATTCATAACCTTGCTTAAAGTACCCAAATTCAATTCTCTTTGCAACTTGGTAACCTGACCCTAAGATTATGAATCAATTAGCTCTACCTTTTATGGCCCATCAAATAGGATCTCGTCACAGGTCGATGATCTACAAAATCCTCCTTAAATTTCTTGTTCACATTCTTGTTCTTTTTTTAAGAACCTATTATGAAAATACAATGGTGTTTGTTCTTAAGATAACACTAAACTCTCCTTAAACTTTTTGATTGAAATTTTTCATTTTTTATTCAATATTGATTACCCTTTATATAATGAAGGGTTTGAGTACAAAATTCCTAAAAAAACTAATCCTAAAATCTTAGGACTTTAAACTTCCTATTTAAGACATATAACCAATTTAAGAAAATAAAAATACTATAGGAAATTTACAACTCATGTCTAGTTGGGCTGTAACTTATTCTAATTTAACTTAATTAAATAAAAGGTAAAAATTTGCTAATAATTAAGACTTAATAAGGACAAATACAAGTCTACCATATTGCTTCCTAATGAACCACAACATTACTCCCCTTGGAAATTGAGCTTGTTCTCAAGCTCAAAATTGGATAAGCTTCATGGATTAATATTGAATCCCAATTGCATGGAGTGATATTTCCGGATCCATATTAGCTCTGTGTTTTGTCTCATAGAAGATTCAAATGATGAGACGTGCACTCTCTTCGCCAATGACGACCGACTCTGACACCAAGCTATTATGGCCCATCAAATAGGATCTCGTCACAAGTCGATGAACTATAAAATCCTCCTTGGACTTCTTGTTCACATTCCTGTTCTTCTTTAAAGAACCTATTTTGAAAATAAAATGGTGTTTGCTCTTAAGAGAACACCAAACTCTCCTTAAACTTTTTGATTGAAATTTTCCATGTTTTATTTAATATTAGGGTAAATTCTATGAATAGTATCAAAACTTTGCCCTTTATTACAAAATGGTATCATTACATCAATTTGTATCTTTTCAGTTTTTAAACTTCAATTTTAGTTTCACAGAAAAGTCACCTACAACAATTCGACCAATTTTAATGATGTGGCCACATCAGAGGCTATGTCAACGTGACTTAACTTTTTTTTTTTTTTTCAACAAAGGGCTAATTAAGTAATTTCAATTTTTTTTTCTTTTTTTTTGAAAAAAAAAAAAGTTGAGTCACACTAACGTATCATAAAACATGGCAACTTCGGTTGCCACATCATTAAAATTGGCTAGATTGTTGTATTATACTTCCTTGTGGAAATAAAATTGAAGTTTAGGAACCAAAATGATATAAATTAAAGTAATGGTACCATTTTGTAATCAAGTGTGAACACAATATGCAATGAAATCAAAGATTCAATTAACTAAAGAATACTTAAATCATGATCTGAATATTAATTCCTAACAATTAAGAATCTAGCCAAACATAATAGAAATCATCCTAAAAAATCACAATTTAAATCCGTTAATCAATTACAAAAATGAAAGAAAAGAGAAAGAAGAAAAACTAGAGATGAAATTCTTCAATCTTCACTCTTCAATGATCTTAATCTCTTTCTAGGGTTTCTTGTGTTATTTTAGAGTTGATCTCTCCTCCAAATGCATCTTAAAATAATCCTTAAATAGCTCCAAGAGTCAAAACTCAGAGTCCCCTCAAAATACATTGCATTCAAGTGACTAATGCTGCAAATCGAACCAGCTGTGATCGCAGCAGCGACTCATCTTTCTCTTGGTGTGCATTGGCTGTGTTTGCAATTCACATGCTGTGGTTGCAGCAGCAACTTCGCTCCCCCACTCGTGAATCCTTGCAACGGCAGCTCTCCTCCTGCGATGGCAGCAACATCCTTGATCTCAAAACACCTCTTCTACCATCTCAAGTGCCCCATTACCTACAACATAGGAGTAAAACTAAAAAACCACAAAATAAAAACCTAATTCAAACTATCAAACAACCTAAAAACAAAACAACCTAAAAAACTAATGCAAAACACACACAATCAATTGAACTTTGATGACAAAATCTATCCATCCTTTGCTTAATAGTCTTAATCTATATGGCTAATTAGAGAGATAATATTGATGAGAGTGGTTGCTGCATAGCAGTCTGGGATAGTCAATATGGCGGCTGCACCATATTGGTCTCTTATTACTTTTCTTTTAGGAAGATTTCCTGAATCACAAAAAAGGATAGTATGGATCAAGTGCAAGCTGACACAGTTCCAGAAAATTCCTTGACAAGATTAACCGCCGATATTGGATGTAGAATTTAGAATCTCTTTTTATGTTCCAAGAGATCTCTTATCAATGATTAAGCATGTCCTGTATGTCTAGATGTTATTTCTTTGAAGTCTAGATGCTTACAGTCTTGGAATAAAAACATGAACAAGTGACTTGAAGTTGTCAAAAAGGCATGTAACATCTGAAATGGCATGAAATTATATGGATAGTTACATATTGTTGTGAAGATGGTTCAGGTGTGCACTGTTGTTGCATCACAGGTAATAATCATTGTTTAAGCTCTTCAGGTGGGAATTATACATACGATTTTCATATGTGCGCACTGCTTTTTCGGTATGATGTTAATTCAGCAATACCATGTAATGAATCACAGTAGGAGAACTATATCAAAATCTTGTTACTTTGTGGGGTTAACTTTAGATGGTTGAAGGGTAGGTTCAGATGAAAATTCTGCATTTTCCTTTTAGTAGTTTTAAATTGGAAGAAAGGAATTAGAAAGTAAGAAAATATTTTTGAGAGGCCTAAAATGAAAATTCATTTCAGGCCTAATAGTTCATGAGCTATATATTATGTAGCAATTCTCCATTATGAAGTTCTGTTATAAAATTAAAGCCGAACATTTCAACTTTTTAAAGTTTTTGAAATATTTTGAATAATTTTTAAATATTTTCTAGGAATTAAAAAGTGTCAAAAATGTTATGAAGAAAATCTAAAAGAAAATAATGGAAGTGTAAAGAAATAAAAAAATTTACAAGTTCAACTATCTGATATGTCAAAATATGCAACGAATGCCGGATAGAAGATCAATAGTCTAATTGCCAAATTGTAATTATTATGGATAAAAAAAATTGCCAAATCATTCACTCTACTTTATCCCTTTTAATGGTTGGTAAAATTTCACAATTTTATAATTTAATTTTAAAATTTTCTTTAGTACATATATATATATAATTAAACATTGTATAATTAATTTTCATTTAATTTAATTATAACCATTAATACTTTATAACAAATTTATAGATCATATATATTAATAGTTTTAATTAAATAAAGATTAATCTCATGATTCTTAATTTCGTTTATGTTGATACATATACATATATGTACCGTAGCAAGGGTCTCAATAATTATAAATTCTGATTTTGATAACTTGCATCTATGCAACTTATTCAAAGTTCATTGGCAATTTTTTTTATAAAAAAAAAATAACAAATAAAAAATGTAAAGCATTTGTTCTTTTACAGTACTGTAATCTTTTCAAATCTCTGCTTGGCAATGATGATTTTTTTTTATTGTATTTTAATTCTTTTAAGAGAAGCAGATACTCCAAGCCAGAAAAAGGGGTGAGCAGCAAAAAGGTGTGCCCATTTCTTTTATGTTATGCCTTTTAGGACCATAGCCATGTTACCCTTCAAAGATCTGAACTAAAGGTGGAACCAAAACAACCCTAGCCAACAGAATACTCACAAGACATCACTCAAAAGATGTTTTATCAAATACCAACTTCTCTGTTTGTCTTCTTTCACCATTCCCTTGTCTTCTGTCTTCACATTTATTTTTTTGCTTATGGTTTTGAAACTGATACTTGATGTTTAGTTTAGCATAAAGTAGGATTTGCTGCACAAAAAGTGTCTTAAATCAATTTGAGCATATATGCATAATATGAAGATATCTATTGTGTTGAGTTTTTTACTTTGATTTTTTTTTTTTTCTTTTTTTGCCTAGTCGAAATGGTTAGTGTGTTAGAACGTTAATGTCGAGGAACGAGAGGAGCGAGGATTGAATATTTGGTGAAAAGGAAAAGTTAAGTATAAACTGTATGGTAGTACAAGTTTGGAATTAAAACATGTTTATATACACTAGGTTAGATTTTATTTGTCATTAAATGATATTTGTATTAAGAAAAATGTCAAAAGCAATGCATCTTTGTTTAGTAGGTTAGCTCGATTGATTTTGGATTGTGGAAGTTTATAAGATTGCTTAAGCTATCCAGAGCTGAACCTATTCATATTGATTATACATTAACATAGGATCAATCGTAGTTTAAGAAAAGGGTATCATAAGAGCGATCGTAAATGTTACGATAATAGCATTACAATTAGAAGTGATGTCGCCCTACTAAAGGATGTAGCATCGGAAGCTGTGGCATGCACCCGCTTAGCTCGTAGCTCGCTTCAACCAGGTAATGAAGTAACTCAGTAAATTTTTTTTTCCACTTATTTGTTTTTCTGCTTAAAAAGACGGAAAAGAAATATTTTACTGAAGTCTTAAAATTTAAAATGCTCATTCACTGTTGAATAATAATTTTATTCACTGATGTTTCAATCTCAATGACAAAAAAATATTTCAGTAAAAGTAAGCAATTGGGTTTGATCTTTCATTTGACAACATTTGGATGCTGGTGAAGATAAGATTGAAAAAAAAAAAAAAAAGATGGAGTTCCAAAAGGAGAGGAGGAAGATGATTGGTTGATGGGAAAATGAAGGTGGAGGAACACAGGAGATTCCTGCTAAAAGAGGAAAGTCCAAAATGGTACTGTAAACATTCCTGGTCCTCATAAAAATGTCCTGCTCTCACATCTGATCATCCCTATCCACTACTTTTCTTTTCTTTTTCTTTTTTCTTCTGATAAAAATGCCCTTCCCCATCTCTTGTCCCTTCATATCTCATTGCATTACACTCCAATAATGTCCTCGTGGATTTCTATGTTTTTTCACCACTTCCTTACTTCTTTCATGTTATTCTGTGACTCTTTTAAATTCCACTAAAATAACTTAAAAGACAATCAATATATATATATATAAATATATAAAACAAGAGTAGTTTTAACTACAAATTAGATAATAAAAGACAATTTTTTCCATTAAAATAAATAGAAATTATTTTTATAAATTATCAAAAATAAAATTTAAAATAAACATTTCATAACACTTTTAGAAAAATTAATGCACTTCTTTTTTTAAGCCATTGCAAATGAAAAGGAAGAAAAAGAGGACATTGAATTTTTCTTTATATCCGGAAGGACTTGATCATTCCGTCAAAGCAAAGCAAAGCGCGATTGTATATAGTACATTTCTCAATATATGTTAGGTTTAAAGATTTCATACGTATCGAAAAAATAAAATTTGAATCACAAACTCGAACCTAGAATTAAATAATTTGATTAATTGATTAAATTTAGGGTTTTTATTTTTCTTACTACAATCGCAAAAAGAGCAAGAAATTTGGATAGAAGAGAGAAGATTTACTTTGGTAATACCCTATCTCAAACTTTTAATTTAACAGTTCGAATTTAATATGTCTCCAAAAAAATCTGTCCTCTATAAGTATCCACACGAATAGTTTTTAATTTGAAAATGAATACTTGTATGCTAGCACCTTCTTTTAATTTCTCATAAATCAAAAATTAAAAAGAATTATGTGTTTTGTTTTCTAAAAGAAGGAAAATGAATTTGGTGGTAAAATAATGAGTGTATAAAATCTTAGAGAATATAACATATTTATAGATATTTAAATTAGGGTTTTACCTACCAAACAATCTTTTGGTAATTTTTCACTTATTCTTATTTTGATTTTACTTAAAATTAAATTAGAAATAATATTATATTTATTTAAGATAACTTTTACCTTAAATAAATAAATAAATATTTTATTTATTTATTTACACAAAGGTTATTCGGGCTTATTAAATACATATTCGTTTTAAGCTTGTTCAAAGTGTGTGACCTTATAAGTTCACATGATGTTGACAATGAGCCTTAAATCTATGTTTAGACCTACAAGTCATAAGTGACTTCTAGTAAGATATTATGACTACTCAAATAATGTGAAGTCAATAATCAGACATAACCTAATATACAATTAATATTTTAATCTCTTTGTCACATAATATCTTGATTGAATATAAGACATAAATTATGTCATCTTTATAGAATTCAATCATATAATTTCTTAATTCCAAATAGACTGAGAATTATAACTCTTTATTAATTTACTTTAGCATGGTCATGCATTTTTCTCAGTCTATCTTATCAAGGAACTCATAGATATCTTACTCATATTAAATGATGGACAAATTTCTTCTCAATTAATCACATTCCTCACATAACTCATTTTATATCCAATAACAAGAATCTATTTTATTATCCGGTTAAAGATAATGTAAGATTGTGTTAAAATACAAAATAATTATGTAGAAATTCATGACGATTTCAAGGTTAGAGGACTAAGCTAATATTATTATAATGAAAATCACTTATAACAATTATCTCTGTGGTATTCTCATAATGAGTCAATCCAGTACTTTATTTCTCAAATAAGTACCAATGAGTTGACTTAATATTCCATATTCAGTAAAATATAATCATCAATCAACATTATACTAGCCATAATAATTGTTGTGACTAGGGATAATTTGAATAGAGCTCATATTTAATATAAAGGTTTTACTATCAAGTCACATACTTGATGACCTTAATAAGAATTGACTATTCAAATAATTATCATAACACAAAATGATAATAAAAAATATCTCTTTATTAAATAAATTAATAAAGTTAAAATATAATCATAGTTAATTTAGTGTATATCACTAACAATATATATCAAGTATTAAACAAAGATATAAAATCCACTCATTACATTATTGAAATTGTGGCCTGCTTAATTTGGTAATTGCTGAGTTTTGCAAGTGTGGAACCCGTTCCGTAGGCCAATAGGGCGGAACTCTGTCTTGAGCCTTGGAGAACTTTCTTTTGCCCCCTACACACCTTTTATATTTAGACTTTTGTGAACCCAAGCATCCATTCATGTGTGATTTGTTTCTTGGTCCTTACGATCCCTCTTGCTGCCTAAATAATGCCATTAAGGTTAGGTTATTTCAAATATGATGGAAAAAAAACAATAGTATCTTGAATCAAAATCTCAATTATCTAAACTTCAAAAGTTGAGCATAAATTCGATTCTAGCTAGTTTTTCACACACATATCTCTTATCATTTATTACAGAAAGTAATAAACTCTTAATTGCTTATGGACGACAATCATAAAAATTTAAATTCAAAATCCTCCGCAATTTTTATAAATAAAAATATCAATTCTTGATTGGTCTTTTTTTATATATGTTATAAGTACGTAATTTTGAAGAAAATACTTCACCACCCATAATAAATATTTAATTATTTTGATTATTGAACACTATATATATATCATCACAATCATCACTTAACTATTCCTTCAATCCTATTGCCCATGCAACTACATGTCAAGAACTCCACAGCAATTTTTTAGTGTTTCGACCATTTGAGTGCACTAGGGTCCCAAACACCAAATCATGCAAGTAGTGAGAAGAAAGAGAACAAAAGAAAAGCAACTTTCAAGAATTAGGAAAAAGGAGGCCACTTCCTGTTAAAAATATACATATATGACGAGTGACATTCTCTCTTACCACCACATAACAGCTTCATGACAACCTCAATAATATATATATTTTTGTATGGGTTCTCCATGACAACCCCATCAAAACAACAAAAAGGCAAAGAGGCCATACAAAAATTCTCATCATGAGTCAGTTCTTCCCCAAAAAGTAGTTAAACGACAAGAACAAATCCCATAAAGCTGACCACCATCTCACACTCGCACACTCAAACTTTGCACGTTCTCAGTTCACACCATCTTCTCTACACCACGTTATCACTTCCATCAACTAACAACCTTTTACTTTCTTCATCTTCTTCTTCTCCAATACCATTGCAGTTTCCAGTCAATTCAATGCCCGTAAGCTTCTTAGACTTCAATGCCTCCTGCTCCCAATCCGTACGGACCAACACAACATACAGAATGGATACAGCACAAGCTACTTGAGCTGAAAGGAGGCCGAACCATAGCCCAGCAAACCCAACACTCAGGCCGAATGCCAGGCCCACAGCGACCGGAGTACCCACAAAGTAAAATGAGCCCAAGTTAATCTGGGCCCCAATCGCGGGCCTTGCCGTGCCACGTAGGATACCACAACCGGTAGTTTGAGGGCAATTACCAAGCTCACAAAGTCCTATTATAGGCAAAACAGATGCTACTAGTCCTTTAACAAGACTATCTTTAATGAATAAATCTGCCCATCTTTCTCTAAGAATGGCAGTCCATGTAACATTGATGATACCAATGAGAAAGGCACATCCTAATGCAACCATGGCTGCAAGCTTGGCTTTGTAAGGATTACCAGCACCAAGCTCATTCCCCACCTGAAATGCAAGACATAAAATTCATGTAAGAGCACGTTATATATGAATTGGATAAAAATTAGCGATAGAAACAGTGCATTGCAGGGGTGAAATTTCCAAAATCACACCTCCAATTGATAATTCCCTGCATCGAGGAGTAAAAAAGAAGAAAAAAAAAATTCTACTACCCACGACGCATTGTAGACATTGTGAGTAGCGACGCCTATCACCATCCATATAAATTTGAGAGTATAATCAACAAAACATAATACATTATGATGAGAACAAAAATGTTCACTTAATCATCTCCAAAACTGTGAGGTTATAACTTAAATTGTCGGTCCGACCTCTATTTATAGGAAAAAAAAAAAAGAAAAAAAAAATTGGGATTCATTTTGTTTGTTAAATAGTATGGTCACATAGCAATGGAATTTGAGCTTTTTAGGAGAAAAGCATAGCAGTGCTTGCCTGTCATGTACTAATTATGAGCAATCACATTACATGTGTGACCTTATATTGGGTCCCTAAAGTGATGGAATCGACCCCAACTGGTCAAAAAGCATGACTTAGAAAAGAATATATACTTTCTTATGAATCTGCTGATATATTAGCAATCTTTTCTTCTTATCAGTTTTTATCATTATTTCATATGTGCTCAAAAGTAAAATCTTGCTACTTACAAGCAATGCATTCCCTGTCTCAATAACTACTTGACAATTTTTCAACACATATAGCATCTCCTCCCATCCATGAGAACCATAATTTTATGTGAGTTACAAGGAGAATGACTTGGAATTCAATAGCACTTGCATCATTGATAACCAACTATAACACTTAGGCATAAATACCTCTCATAGTAAAAGAAAAAAATCTACAAGAGATTAGCAAATGACTAGGGAAGAAAACAAAAACTGTTGTTTGTTTCCATTTATTCTTCCTTTTCCTGGTCAGGATATAAAAACTCGTTTTGATGTGTGCAGCAATCATTCTATCAACTTTTTTCCCACAAACTTTGCCCGCATCAAAGGTGTGATGAGATGAGTAAGATGAAAATAATTCCATGGGCCATATTTTGACTTGTTGAATGGTAACATCACAAGCACATACAATACATAACAACAAAAGAGTAATAAACCCAATAGCATGAATCTATGTTATAATGACCCATCATCAATCAAACACACACACATATATAATTGGCCAAAAAAAATGCATATAATAACTTGAAATGATATGGTATGATATTTAAAAAGAAAACCCATTATCAGTTTCCAAAAAAAAAAAAACCATTATTGATATGGTAAAAGTAAGGAATGAAAGTGGGATTTTTTGGACATACATACCCGCGCAGAGACACAGCCAGCAAGTGCCATGGGTACAGTGTACATCATGCTAGTGGTTTGGATTAATATCCCAGTGGCGGCCACAGCCAGTGTTGGATTAGGCAAGTAACCTGCCATCACTATCACTATCTCGTACCACCACCACTCTAAGCAGATCCCTAAACAACTAGGGATTGCCAACTTCAACAGTTGTCCCAACCCACCACAAACCTCTCCAATCCTAACAGTCCATTTCATCTCCCACCGTCCACTTACCCACCATACATACCCCACCATCAAAACCACCATATTCATATTAGTCACGACTGATGCCATTGCAACTCCTGGTACTCCTAACCCCATTACAACCACAAGAACATAGTTCAGTGGCACATGAAACGTTACGGCCAATAATGAGCAATACATTATAGGTTTTGTCACTCCTTGTGATCTTAGAAACACCCTTAAAGGTTGTAACAAAGTGTATGTTAAAAGATCAGGTAAAGAGTAAATACAATAAGTAGCTGCCATTGATGTGATATTTGGATCTTGGCCCATAAAATTCATGATTGATTCAAGATTAATCCATAAAAGACTTATGGGTATGATTGCTATGAAGAGGATTAAGATCATTCTTTGAAGAGAGAGCGAGAGAAGGTCCCAGTTCTTGCTACCATAAGCTTGACTGCAAACTGGCTCAAGTCCAGAGGCTAAGCCCACAATAACTGAGTAACCGGTGATGTTTGTGAACCCAATAGATAATGCACCGCCAGCCAACTCTAAACTACCTAATCTGCCCAAAAACATTACTGAGACCACTGCTCTAAAAAAGGCCATTAAATGTGCTGCTGTTATAGGCAAAGCCATCCCCCACAGCACTTTTAGCTCTTCGAGAACCTGTTCGTTAAACCCAATACACAACAAAACAAAACCATTTATGTAAGGTATGAAAAGCAAATATAGAATAGACAGGAAAAAGATTCAAGAAAGTTATTACCTGAGAAGCGGAGGGGAAATTTTGAGAAGGGAAATCTGGGTCTTTTTCAGCCATCTTTTAACTTAAAGATTGTAACTGAAAAAAGGGTTTTGCTTTGTTTCTTCTAAGAATCCAAGAAGAGAACTTAAGAACAAGAACAGGAACAAGAAAACCAAGTCAAGTTTCTGACTTTGCTCAAGAAATGAAGCGAGAATCAACCAAAAAACCCAACAAAGAAAACATGGTCTATAGGTACTGAAAAGAATAAGAAGAAGCATCACATAAAAGATGGTCCAAGAAAGCAAGAATTAAAAAAATAATAATAATAATAAGCAATAAGCAATAATAGCATAAAGCATGATGCCTTTGTATATCATTTTTACAATAAATAATAAATAAAAAGAAGATATTTTCGTCTTTTCTTTTGCTTTGCTTTCTTGATGGGAAGGTTGAATATAATATCATACAAAAATATATACGACTATTTATAACATAAAAGAGAGACAAGGACAAGAAAATGAGGAACAGGGCTTGGTAATGGCGGCGAGAATCACAACTCACAAGCAAAGAAGAAAATTTAAAGGAGAAAATGAAAGGTCAGAGAGTGTTTTTGTTTTAGCAGAAAACAGAGTCTCTTTATTCTTATTAAAAAGCCAACGAACCAGGGAAGATTATCATAAAGGGGGAGATACACAGTGGGAATTTGCTTAAAAATGCTGGTTTTGGACAGTAAAAAATATAATAAAATAAAATACAAAAACGTTTCGTTATTTTCTACTCTGTTTTGTAACCTTCTGTTTTTTGGAAATTGGATCGTGCGTGTTAAAAAATACATACATATCTTTACAGGTTAAAAAAATTAATTTGGTACAAGTGAATGGAGCTCGATCACTGTGTCAAATTCGAATTTTATGAATAAAAAAATAAGTGCCAACTTTAAAATAATTAAAATTTTTGTAATTATAAAAAAATATGTGCAACCTTGAAATCCAAAATGATTAAATTCTTTGTAAAAAAAAAAAATAGCTTAATAGTCCAAACTATAAAAAATTTTGATTTCAAATTTGGGTAAATTTCAATTTTTCTTTTGTATTTTGACATATTATATTATTTTATTTCTGACATTTAAAAAAAAATTATTCACCCTTAAATTTTTGAATTTTAATACTTATTATTTTTCTGTCAAAGATGAAGTAGTATAAAAATTTCAAAATTTAGGAATAAATAAATATTTTTTTAAATATCAATGATAAAATAGTATAATACGTCAAAACACATGAAAAAAATTGTAATTTATCCTTTTAAATTTTAGTAAAACTAAATTAAAAATAAAATAAAATATTTTTTAATATAATTTCCGATGACATTCAATAACTATAAAAACTTAAATTAATATGGATGAAATAGATTTTTAAGTTACAAGTAATATATGATACATCAATAAACTTTGAGTGGTGTTAAATAGCATTATTGTTCATTCAAATTTTAAGAAGAGAACTAATTGAGATTAATTCAAAAGATAGTCATATGCTAGAAAAAGAATAATTATATGTTGTTTGCCTCATATAATCATGTGAAACTTGATTGTAATATATTAGCTACTTTTTGATATTGTAATTTCCTTAGTTATGAACCACAACTACATAATGGTAATCCAATTATCATCTAATTTAAGGTGTAGTGGTGACACCTTTTACTCTTGGGAGGGGAAATTTTGAGTTCGATTTCTCTAGTCCGCACTAGACTTATGAAACATATATCCTTAATAGTGGTTCATAAAAAATGATTTTAAAAATATTAATAGTTGTCTCATTTTCTATTCAAATGATACGAAATTTAAGAAAAACTACACAATTGTAATTTAAAACTTGATTGTAGCGTATTAGTTGTTTTTTATAAGTTTTTTTTTTCAAAATACATACATATATTTATATAAATAAAAATAAAAATTAGTTTCTGTTTAATAATATTGATTGTTATAAAAAGAATTTTCTAATTTAAATATAGGTATATAATATCATAAATTAAATTGTATGATATATTCATAAGATTTTTTTGTAAAGATTTTTTTTTTAACAGCATTTAGATTGAGATCTTACAAATAAGCTTGCATAATTGGAGACATAATCTTATATCCTCATACTTAACCTTTTTTTTTTTTTTATGTTTTTTAAAAAAATAACTTTTTTGGTTAATAATAGTACACTCCCCAACAAGTAAAATAATTTACACGATTAAAAACCAAAAAGAAAATTATTTACATGATTAAGGGATAAAGCAAATGACGATTGGATAAAAGTTATCCATTAAAAGTTTCAGGAGACCAAAAGAAAGATTAATTAGTTATCATTTAAGCCCCACTTTGCTTTCCCATCAAGAAAATATAAAAAAGAAAGAATTATCCCATTTTTTAGTATTAAAAACACTTTTAATGCCAATTAAAAAGCAATCAGTTGTTATTCATTTGTAGTCTAATGGTTCAAGTGATAAACATTGTAAGGTGAAATTATGAGTTTGAATGTCTACTCCTCATTTGATCTCTCAATTATTCAAAAAGTTGATATTTTTATTTATAAAAAATCAAAAATTGATTAAAATTTATATTTAAAATTTATCAATATTAGTAAATTTTATTAAATTTATATTAAAAATAATAATTAATAAGAATTTATCATTTACATAATGAAATAATTAGAGATGTAAAAAAAAAAGAAATTTACATTCAATTGTCAAACTTTTAATAAAGAATTTTTTTGGTATAATAATAATAATAATTGTAATTTATCATTTTGTTGCTTTTGTTTTTTTTGTATCCGACTATTTTATAGAAATACTAAAAATATATTTCTAATATTAACTTAATATATCAATAATACATATTTTTTTCTAAATTATTTTTAAAAAAATAAATTCAGGTCACAACCATCATTTAATCATAAGTACCATTTTAAAACTAAATTTTCTTCTGTAAAAACGTGTCATGCATTATGCATAACTGTGGAGTATATACTACAAAAGATGGCGACAACCTGACTGCTTGGAGAAGCCGCGACTGCTCAAAACTTGGCGGACTTCGAGTGGTCCTTTTACAGGCTTTGTGCTCCTTTCATCTTATTATTATTATTATTATTATTATTATTATTATGCTTCTTCTTCTTCTTCTTTAAATAAGAGCATTCCTTACAATTTAGAGAACTATAAAAACAGGGGCCTTTTATACAAATATCCAGAAAGACAAGAGCCATTAACAGCCAATGTTCCAACTTATCCAATATTACACGTGTATGTGTATATTATGTTCCTCAAAAATTATACGTGTCCTATTTTAATATTCTTTCTCTTCTGCTCGCCTTTCTTTCGTCTTCTACCTTCGGCTTAACAAACCTTATAAAAATCATTCTCTTTCAGTTGCCCAACGAAACTTCAACCTCCTCTCACCTCAATTTCAACTTTCAAAATCAAAATCAAAATCTTGTTGCTTTTTGAATTAAATCCTTCTCCAAAAACTAAAAAATTCCAAAAAACTCTTCAAAAACCAAAATAGAAAACCAAAATCAAACGAAATAAAAAATATAGACCAATTACATCTAGATCTGATTCAAAATCATTCAAGCAACATAAGCAACATACATTATAGAACCAATAATTCAACATCAACAAAAAAAATTAAAATAAAAATAAATATATTTTTTTATTGATAGCAAAAAACGAAAAAAAAACAAAAAAAATAGCAAAAAGCGAAGATCCATAGATATGTTATTAAAATTTTGATGAAACTGAGATTTATTGATATTAGATTTGTAAAACTTAAATTCTTAACAACATGCAAAGAAAATTTTGCTTATTGAAATCTAAAAAGAAAAATTTAAACATTAAGTTGTTAATTTAGTATATGAAAAGCATATTATCGATATCAATTACAAATATCTACATCTTATTTACATATTAATTGAATTTAACAAAATTTTTAACCAATGCCATAACTCTTTATCTGTTATGTAAAAAATAGTATATTCGAAGTATATTATTCGTTTTAAATAAAATAATTGCAAATATACTACTATGAAACAAATATGTATATACTAAAGATAATTAAGAATATTATAAGAATATTTTTTATTTCTTATGCCACTCTTTGTATCCTATTTTAGAAAGTAGTATATAATAAGAATATAATTTCTATCTAATACATTAAAATATATGCAATTTCTAACTTTTAGAATATTAAAGGTATATTATTACAATTTGATGGATTTTTTGCGTTTGCAGCAAGTGGAAAAGCTTATGGTTTTTATACATTACGAAGGAGAGTGGAGTGATGACTTAAAATACACAAATTTTAAGGTAACTAGCTTACAAATTTCAAAGGATTGAATTGAAGATGATTCAAGCTTGTTAATCTATATATAGTTGAAGAATATAGAGACTGACTGCACAAAATACCCTTTATGCATCTCACTGCAATAAAAAGAAAATGACATTAACATTTTGCAAAACACACCACCACTAACAACAACAGCATCGCAGAATCAGTCAATTGACACAAAAACAACACCAATATATTCAGATATTATGCAATATGCAAGAGACTTAGGAAAAACCATCATTGAAGAGAGCACCCAAAAAGAAGATGAAATACATAGTCCTTTTTTCTCTACTTGTAATAGTAACCGACATGAATTCAAAAGAATTAAAAGTTTGGCAACTATTTAAAGACAAGGAGACATTGAGGAAAATCTTAATCTTCTACACATTATCAAGGAGACATTGAAAACAAAGTTTAAAAAGAATGCAACATAGATCAAGGATTTCTTCTATGCAGCTTTAAAATGTTACACATTACAAGAGTTCCAACGCAACATGGCAAAAATAAAAAAGCTAGACATGCGTGCTCACAACTACCTTGAAGAAATTGGATTAGAAAAGTGGACAAAAGTACATTCCAGTAAGAACAGATATTGAACAATCACTACAAATGTCGCAGAATCTATAAAAGCAATAATTAAATCTGCAAGAGAGTTGCCAGTCATAACTCTCTTAGAATACTTGTGAAGTTTGGTACAAGAATGGAATATAACAAATCAAAAAATTACAAGAGGAAATTTCATAAAGCTGACAAGGAAAGCTGAGGAAATACTCAATGAAAATTACATCAAAATCCAAAAATTCAAGGTAACAACTCAATACCTTCTTATATTCTCAAAATCATTAGTTTATATATAAACATAAAATATATAGCATGTTCTAAAAAATAGATTGTGTGTTTGTTGAATTACTAATATTATTGTGTAGAAACTATTTCATCTTGTTGTTTGACAAAACTATGGTTCTGTTTTTATATAATACATGTAATTTATTAACTTTAAGTTTCACAAAATAGTATTTGATTAGTATCTTACTAGTTTATAAAAAGCATGCAACTTAAAAATTTGCAATAATGTAATGTTTTACGAAAATCTAAATATACTATTTTTTTTCTCATAAAACTTGATGTGTTTTATGAAAACTCCTGTTTTTGAAAAACCGCAAGCGTATAATAACGCCAAGTAATATAAAATATCGATCCTACGAGGACTCATTCTAATCACCTATTAACCTAATTCTTTATTATTTAAGGCTTTCAAATAAAGAATTTTAAATGAAATTTAAATAATAAATAAATGAACCTATAAAATAAAAACAATTTTCAAATCCAAAGAATAAACAATCAATAATCAAATTTTGATAGGAATTAAATCACCTTACAATCACTAAGCTACCCAAATTTATTATTCAATTAGCTATGCATATCCCAAATTTTTCTAAAGCATCAATTAATCCCTCTCAAGTATCAATTAATTTAAATTCACAACTATCAATCAAGGTAATAAAGACTCAATTCCCATTGCAATCCAAACACCTAGATATCAAAATCATGAATTATGAAGCACAACCTAATGGGAATCTAATCAACTCAATTTATCTCTAATCTTAAGTTAAGTTAAACTTGTGTTTATAAGTCTATTAGAATTACCATCTCTCAATGCATAATCCCAATTGAAATCATGTTATTAATGGCCAAACAACAACAAACATTAAAATTAATAAACACAATATGCAAGAACTAACGAATCTATTAAATTGGAAGCTTAGATCATGTTTGGATTATCAATTCCTAACAAATAAATATTTAGCCTAACATATTATAAAATATTCAACACAACCATAAAAATATCCCATGAAAGTTACAAGAATAAAGAAGAGAAAAGAGAAGAAAAAACTGGGTTTATTTTGGATCTTCAATCTTCAACTCTTGATCTCTCTTGAGTTTTTATGATTGCCTTACTCCCTCAAAATCACCCCTAATATGATGTATTTAAAGCCATTTAAAGAGTAAAAGTGTTACCTATCAAAACAAGTTGATGCCACGTCATAAAATTCTAATCCTAATCAAATTAGGTTAGTGTCCCTCTTGTTGTGTAGATATGATGACTTGTATGAAACTTTAAAAATTTAATATGACTAAATTAGCTCTTTTAAGTATTTATTAAATTTTATAATTTTCTCTTAAATTTTTATAGCATTTTGAATCAGCTTAATCAAAGTTCTATAGGAAAAGTTATGCTCAAAATACTCAAACATGCGATAGAGGGCTGCAGTCACAACATGGGTTGTGACTACAGCACTATCGGTGACAAATTTTTCACTCCTCTCAATTGCAGTCATAGCATGGGCTGTGATGGCAACTGCATCTTCATGCAAATTCAACTTTCAAATGCTACGATCTTCATTCTCTTGTGACCAAAGCATACTCTTTTCACCTAAAAAATAACTTTTTCATCCAAACTCCTTCACCAAAAGTTCGACCAACCTAAATCATATATAAACAAAACAAAAAAAACTAACAAAATAAAAATAATTGAAACATAAAAAACTACTAAATAACAAAATAAAATTCCTAACTAATAATGTAAATTTCCACACAAACAAACAAACACCCTCATACTTAAGTTTTTTCTTGTCCTCAAGCAAAGTACATGAGAACATATATCATAACAATGAATGTAGCACATTGATAAACTGTACTTGTTGATCCATCACAATCTTTAGTTATTACAAAATTTAAAACTCAAAACTAACTTGATAATTCAAGGTCAAAGACATAAACATTACAAGTGAAAAGCAAACTCTACTATTGAAATCCCAAAAATTTATGAGTTAACACTAAGAAAAATAGAAGCAAGTAGAATTATTATACAAACTCATAGCAACCCTTAAACCTAACACGTAAGAGATGGAAATTTTTTTGTCATTCTCTGAAACCAACCTTCCTACTCTTAGTAATCCCTCATCGTTCCTGAACTACTAAGCGTGGATACTGTCAAGTGGGTCATTTGGATACTCTTACTCTACTCAGAGCATTGGAGTAGTCTTAGAGCATTTAAAGATTTACATTTCAATAATAGCTCCTTATTTAAAAAAGAGAAATTTATTTATTTTCATTCATTTATTTTAAACTACCATCTCACATGCTAAACCCAAGAATCAACTACAAATCAAAGATAAGTACCACTTATAAATATTTTTCTTAAATGTCAACACATAAAATTCGATCATTCAAAAGCAAGTACTAAATTCATTAAAAATTTAAAAGTCCTTAACCACAAGTTATCAACCTAGCTTAAAAGTAAAAAATTAAGCATTAACAAAAGATTAAAATATATATACAAGAAAATCACAAACAATGTGCTTAACTCATCAAAGTGATAAATTACAAAAATTCAAGTGTAAAAATTCTATATGCAAACAACCTTGAAAATATAAAAAATTTAACAAATAAATAAAAATCATAATAAAATTTCAAATAAAGTATAAAATTTAAAACCTAACTATATGCAAATGCAAGAGCTAACCCACCCACACTTAATTTCACATTGCCCTCAATGTGAAAAATTAAGTGTCAAAAATGACAAACACATAAGAAATAAAAGAAAATAGAAAATAGAATAATGAAAGAAAAAAATATATGGAAAGAAGGACTCCCCTTATTATGCCTTGAACAATTTTGTTCCCTTAAATGCCTTTAATGCAATGCTCTATCCCATTGAATAGTTCATCAAACTTTCTCTCAAAAACATCAAAGCGGTAGAGGATTTATTACTAACCAGCATCTTCACTTGCTTGACTTGGTTGGGCTTCAACCTCTTCTTCACTCTCTTCTTCTTCTTCTTCATTATGTTCCTCTTGGAAAGGTATTGATTCTTAGGATGTGAGGGTATCAGGTTATCACATCTTAATAAAATTTTAGATTTTGCAAATGTGTTCTTTTACTCATATTCATAATTCTTATCACTCTCCTCAATTTTTCTATTTGCCTCATTTGGAAAACTTACTTCCTTAACGCATTCATCCATAATCTCAACCTTAATACACATCTTATCCTCTAGAGAGTATTCCATTAAATTTGATATTAAAAACTCAACACTCTCATCACAAACCCTAAAAGTTATTTTTCCTTCATGTACATCAGTAAAAGTTTTCCAATATTTAAAATTGGTCTCCTAAAAATTAAAGGACACTTCTTATCCTCTTCAAAATCAAAAACCACAAAATCCATAGGAAATATAAATTCATCTACCTTTATAAGAACATCTTCGACAATTCCATATGGCTTCTTTAAAGAGTGATCTGCTAGCTGCAATGTCATATTTATAGGAGTCAACTTGCCCAACTGTAATTTCTTGAAAAGAGATAAAGGCATAAGATTAATATTTGCTCCTAAATCACACAAATATTTAGAAAATTTACTAGTACCAATAGCACAAGGAATTGTGAAACTCCTTAAATCTTTCAATTTGGTTAAGATCTTTCAATTTGGTTAGGATCTTTTGAGAAATAATTGAACTACAAGTCTCTGTTAGAGGTACTGTTTTATAAGTATCCCAACAACACTTATTTATGATAAGATCCTTTAAAAACTTGGCATATTTGGGCATTTGCACCATTGCTTCAAAGAAAAGAACATTAATCTGCAATTTATTAAAAATTTCTAAGAATTTTGAGAATTGCTCTCCATCTTGTTGCTTCTTTAATCTTTAAGGGAATGATAATTTTGGCATAAAAGAGGAAAGTGTAGATTTAGTAACTTTCTTTTTCTCTGTCTCACTCTCCTCTTTTATCTCATCCCCCACCATGACATATTGCTCATTATCCTTCTTCTCATTCCCTTTGGAAATTTCAACTTGTGTCTTCACTACCTTGTCACTCTTTAAAGTTATATCTTTTACTTCCTTTGGATTAGACTCTGTAGTACTTAGAAGGTTTCCTTATGCTTTTGATACCATGGCATTAGCAAATTGTCGAAGTTGTACCTCGATGTTACAAATTGAAGAGGAATTATTCTTTGTAATTTAATCAAACTTAGCCTATATTCTCTTTTGATCTTCTTTATGACTTAATAGCTTATTAGTAATAGCATCCAAAAATTTATCTAGCTTAGTCTCCAAAGATGCCATTCTATCTTACTATAAATATTGAAATCCTAGTGGTGCTTATTGCCTTTGCAAGTTATTATTATTGGAGAAGCTAGGTGCAGCTACATTATTGTTGTTACTCTATGAAAAATTTGGGTGATTTTGCCACCTCGGATTGTACGTGTTAGAGTAGGGGTTATTGGCTTGCCTTTCTTAAAATTGATTTCTAATAAAATTAATTTGCTCATGGTATCCATCTCCCACCATACCTGTATTAAAAACAACAAATTCATTAGTAGAATACCCTAAAAAATTACAAGTTTCTCCATTAGGGGCTAAAGTGCTTTTATGAGTGAGGTTACCAAGTTGCTTTATTAATGCAGAAATTTGAGCTTGGAGGGCTATCACTGTGTCAACTTCAAGCCTTTCCATTTATTTTGGAGGTTGAATTCTCTCATAAAACTATAAGCAATTATCAATTGCCATCCTTTCCAAAAGTTCTGCAGCCTCATCCATTGTTTTCCTTATAAAAATCCACTAGCCTTAGCATCAATGGAATCTCTTATAAAGCTTGTGACTCCAATATAAAATGTCCTTATAAGTACATCTTTTGGTAGTCCATGATATGGACAGCTCTTCTGTAACTCTGTAAACCTTTCCTAAGCTTCACTCAAGGATTTATGCTCAAATTGTTGGAATAAAGTGAGCTCTTTCACTACCTTTACTGTCTTAGATGGTGGTAAATATTTAACTAGGAACCCCTTCACCAAATTATTCCAATTAGTGAAAGAACTGGGTGGTTGAGATTTTAACCACGCTTTAGCCTTGTCCTTTAATGTGAATGGAAACAATCTTAGCCTTAGTGCATCACTAGACACGCCATTGTACTTGAGTGTGTTGCAAATCTCCAGAAAATTAGCAATGTGGTCATTTGAATCCTCATTCAGCATCCCATAAAATTGAATGGTCGATTGGAGCATTTGCAGTAAAGCAGGCTTTATTTTGAAGCTATTATCTTCAATGGTTGGCCTTGTTATGCTTTGCCTTGTACCACCTAACCTAGGTAATAATTTGTCCAATAACCCCCTTGTATCAACTAAATTATCATTGTTTGTCATTGTGCTTGACTCTTCTAGTGAGCATCTTCGATTTTTCTTTTTAAACTTAGTTAACTCTGGTATGCATATAAGTGGCTTCTTCCCTGACTTTTGGGTATTATGCATGCACTAAAATAAACTCTGCAAAATAAGAAAAAAGACTTAAAATAAAAATATAAATAATTGGTGCCTTAATCCAACAAAAATTAAATCAATTATGATGTTAGAATCGAGTCCCCAGCAATGATGCCAAAAACTTATTTATGAAAAACCGCAAGCATATGGTATTGTTAAGTAGTATAAAAATATTGATCCCACGAGGACTCGTTCTAATCATCTATTAATCTAATTCTTTATTGTTTAAGGCTTTCAAATAAAGAATTTTAAATAAAATTTAAAAAACAAATAAACGAACCTATAAAATAAAAATAATTTTCAAATCCAAAGAATAAACAATCAATAATCAAAATTTGCTAAGAATTAAATCACCTCACAATTACTAAGCTACTCAAATTTATTACTCAATTAGCTATGCATATCCCAAATTTTTTTAAAGCATCAATTAACTCCATAAGAAATTCTTTATGAAAAATTAATTTACCATTAGTATAGTTTTATTAAAAAGAATATTATCAGTATATCATTGGTTTCATATGAAAAATCACATGTATTATTTATATTATGCTTTATTATAATTTTAGGTGCAAAAAGCAAATGATTACTTGTACAATGTCTGTATGAATGACAAAATAGACATAGTACATCTGAAAGAAAAGACGTGCACATGCAATAATTTCCAACTTGACCAAATACCATCTGAATATGCATTGGCAATATTGAGAGACCTAAACTAAGAACCATACAACTACTGCTGATAATACTATAGTAAAATAATGATGCTAGCAACGTATGAAGACACAATATACTCGCTACCAACAAAAAGCACATGGAATGTGCCGACTCAAGTAAAAGACATGGTTGTGCTACCTTTGAGAACTAGAATTCATCTAGGAAGATCGAAAAAAGAAGACACAAAGCTGCATGGGAAAATAAAAGTGAACACAAATGCGAAACATGTGGATACTATAGACACAACAAGGAGACTTGCAAACACAGACCACAAAAAATATGACATTCAAAATAATTTTTATTTTTTCATTTTTATGTTCTGCTCAGTTTTTACAGAATAACATACATCAAGTGACATTTTTTAATTACAATATAAAGGTTGTTTCAAATGAAAAACTAAAATAATTTATTGCAAAAGAAATAAAAGTATAAGATTGATATATATTGTCTTTAATCTGCAAAACATATATCAAATTCACATATAATTTGTTAAAAATCCGAAATAGGTATACAATTCTATTTTCTTTGATATTACATTTTAAATAAAACTTGAATCTTTTCCAAATATTATTAGTATATGCTACCACAGAAATAGTATCAAAATAAAAATAAAATTCTATAAACTTATTTTCTTAAAATCAAATTAACTCTATGTGAACTAAAATAAATGAACAACAAGTCCATCATATTATAAACCTAGAATATTATTTGTATATTAAGTGTTGCTTATGTCACGACCCAAAACAGGGGGCTATGACCGGCGCTAGGGAACGGGAATTCTTTCAAATCCGGAACCCGTAGCAAGCCTTAAAAATAAAAGCATGCAATATAATAAAATAAATAAAATATTTGTGCAGCAGAAATTAAATCTCGAATATAAAATAATAATTCTTCAACTCATTTAATAACATAAAATCCATATCATATATATATAATCTTTCAATACAAATTCTTATTTCAATCCTTTAAAATTTAAATCTCATACATATATAAAACATACATCCCACAACATAACTACTGAAGTGTCTAGAATATAAAATAAAATCAAGTAAGCAGTTTACATAATAAAGTCAGGACAAAAGAAATCCGGCGTAAGGGTCTGCTACTGAGGTCTGAGGACGAAAACTCTCTTGAAAAATAATCAACGAAGGGGAGTCAGACCTCACTGAGTGAATTGTTATAATATATATACATGGATAGCTAAATGAAAAATGCACACATTTAATAGTATATATAATAAATATATATACAGGCAAATACACACAGATGCAGCACAAAAATCATTATATATAACTCTGAAAATAATAACCCTTTATGAAGGATCAAATAAAACCCTAGATGATCGCAACCTCAAATAGTATTAGACAACACTCTAGCCATACAGGCTCACTTATTCCAAATAAATTCACTTATTCCATTTGGACAATAGACTAGCCTTGAAACACTTAGTCAACTGAGCTCCAGTTATCACACTCTCAAATCACATCTCACATCAATCAAATCAATTCAATCAATATCCACAAATAGGTTAGTAATTCAACTTGCAATCTATCATCGTACCGGTACGTACTCGGTCCTAGTGCTGCCCACTAGGTAGCACATTCTATTAATATCCTTCATTTAAAATAAACTCATACATTCATAAAATAAATAATGCATGACATTAATTTAAATGGCAATATAAACCATATATAAACTAAAAATATACCAAAAATAAACCAAGTATATTTCGAGTATATATATGTCAAACAAATTCAATTCAATTATAAAATAAACCATATATATACTTAAAAACAACTTAGGTATAAATTAAAGGTAAAACATGCATTTAATTCAAGATATATAAAAAATATACTAATAATTTATTAAATCATTTATGCATAATTCATACAATTAAAACATATATTTTTAAAAACATGCCACCTAAATACATGAATATATAAGATAACAACTCATAGTTGTACGTTCCACGAGATAGATCCGATGGGCCTGGTCCACTAGGCCTTGGTCTCGGCGTAACTAAACAAATAAAATATTAACACGAAATTAGAATAAATCTAACTTAATTTCTAGAAACTCGATCTAGAATTCTAAACACATATAAGGAATAGGAATTTGACCGAATGTCACATTTTACAAGAATTCTACCAAAATTTTGGCACAACCTCCCCTGTAAAACGGACATCTCTCTACTCAGAAAGTAGAGTCGGTCCTGCAAGAAAACACACTTCAAGTATACACAGTCACATAACTCCTCGGTCGAACTCTCAAACTACGATTCCACCAACTGAGGTTCATAATTCACGAGATATACACAGAATACATGAAAATTCCAAAATTACCAAAAATACCCTTTATATATCAACATATGGCAATTTAGGGATTTAAACGCTAAAAATAATTATTTTACCGATAGTTACATAAAAACCCTAATTTTAATAAAATATTATTAAAAATCCACCATTCTCGATAAATTCATAAATATTAACCAAAATTCATTTTATAAATCCAAATTACATAATTAGCCCTAAAAACATGTTAAAAATCAATAAAAACTCATTTATTTACAAAAATAATATATTATATATAATTTGAAAATAATTTTTGAAAATTAGTTTTAATTAGTTAAAAATACTAAATAATTTGTAAAAAATCATTTTTATACCTCAAATAATTATTAAAACCAATTGAACTTAATTTTCAACCAATTTATTACTAAATTATCAAAATACCCCTAATTATATATAAATTCACATAATATACTATAATTATTCAAAAATTCACTAAAAATTATAAAATTGCTCAAAAATTAATTTCTCAACATATAATTCAATTAAATCAATAATTATACTCAATTAACCCATTAATACTTATTTAACCTAATTTTCTAAAACTCACCTAAACTAAATAAATTCATAATAAATACAAAAAATTAAAAATTAAATTCTAAAATTCATTTTAACCTCTATAAACACCATAAATCACAATTTCATAAATTATTTAATTAATTTATGAAAATTAGAAAATATTAATAAAATAATAAAAAATTCACAAAAATCAAAATAAATTCCAAAAATTATACAAAAATTATAGGATGTAGATTGAGCTACTAGGAACAATCTTTGTGAAGGAATTTAGCTTGAATAATCAAGATTGAAGTTTAAAAAATTAAAGAACTCAAAATGGCCGAAATAAAAAATTGATCACCAACGAAAATCTAGACCAAATCAAGTGAAACCAAGCTTAGAAATGCACTCATCAAAGTTCAAGGAAGAGATAGAGACCAGTGGCGTCCAATTTGGTGGCCAAAAAATGGTTGGATGCAGTTAAACTTGGATTTCGATTTCTTGGCCAAAACACACCGGAAAAAGGGAGTAGCGGGCGGCGGAGCGAGCTCAAGAGGGTGGTGGCACGCCGAAAGGCACACTGATGGTAAAGGAAGGGAGTTGCAGTGGCGAGAAACGGGGAGGAGGGCGTCGGGAGGAATGGAGGAAGAGGGATGACACGTTTTGTAATTTTGCTAAACTTTATATATATATATATATATATATATATATATATTAATTAATTAATTAATTAAATAAAAATATATATAATACATACATAATTAAAAATAAACCCTAAAATGCTAAATATGTATATTTATGCATGTATATGTATATATATTAATATGATAAATAAAATCATGCATGAAATCATGCAATTACATAAATAATAAATATTTATTTAGGTTTTTAATTTTTTCAAAAATAAAATTCTCGAGAAAATTTTACGTAAAAAATTTAAAATAGTTAAAAATAACTTTAATAATTAACAACTAATTAAATAATCAAATATATTTATCAAACTTATTAACACTACATATCCCGATGGAGTTTAAAATTATTTAAAATCTCGAGATGTTACAGTCTTACCCCCTTACAAGAATTCATCCCCGAATTCCAGAAAAAGAAAAAGAAGAAATACAAAATTAAGAAGGGAAGAGATACGGGTAAGAAGCTCGCATCTCAGCTTCAATCTCCCACGTATGCTCCTCTACTTTGTTGCTGTGCTACAGAACTTTGACCATCGGAATCTGTTTCGAACACAACTGTCGAACTTGATAATCAACGATCGCCACAGGTTCTTCCACAAACATCAGATCTTCATTCACTTCCATGTTGTCAGGCTGTAACACGTGTGAAGGGTCTGAGACATACTTCCTCAGCATCGAGATATGAAACACCGGATGCACTTAAGACATAGGGTCTAAGACATACTTCCTCAGCATCGAGATATGAAACACCGGATGCACTTGAGACATACTCAGAGGCAAAGCCAACCGATATGCAATAATGCCAACTCTCTCCAGAATCTCGAATGGTCTGATATATCTCGTTGCTAACTTACCCTTTCTTCCAAATCTCATTACACCCTTCATTGAAGACACCTTTAGGAAAATAAAGTCTCCAACTTAAAATTCCACATCTCTGTGCCTAGGATCCGCATAGCTCTTCTAAAATAGGATTTCAACTCTGAGCTACCTTAATCCTATCTCTTAGTACAGATCGCACCTTAAACTGATCTAGTGGTCCACCTGATCTACTAATCTTCATCATCAAACCTTGATCCACCAACAAATGCAACTCTTGGATCAACAGTCTCCTCTCCACACTGATATGAGTAAGACTGTCTGAGGACTTCCTACTCAAGGCATCTGCTACCACATTAGCCTTGCCCAAATAATATAAAATCTCACAGTCATAATCTTTCAACAATTCTAACCATCTTCTCTGCCTCAGATTCAGATCTCTCTACTGGAAAATGTACTTAAGGCTCTTGTGATCAGTAAAAATCTCACAAGTCACCCTGTACAAATAATGTCTCCAAATCTTGAGAGCAAAGATCACTGCAGCCATCTCAAGGTCATGTGTAGGATAGTTCTGCTCATGCTTCTTCAACTACCTCGAAGCATAGGCTATCACCCTACCATTCTACATCAACACACAACTAAGGCCAACTCTAGAGGCATCACAACACACTGTGAACTTGTCCACACTATTAGGCAAAGCTAACACTGGGGATGTGGCCAACTTCTACTTTAACAACTGAAAACTGTTCTCACAAGCTTCAGACCACTCAAATCTTACATTCTTCTGAGTCAAGTGAGTCATAGGAGCTGCAATTCTAGAAAAATCCTATACAAACCTCTTATAGTACCCGGTTAAACCCAAAAAACTCTGAATCTCTGTAACTGAAGTCAGTCTAAGCCACTCAGACACTGCCTCAATCTTCTGTGGATCCACCTGGATACCTTCTTTAGACACCATGTATCTAAGAAAAGAAACACTCTCCATCCAGAAATCACACTTCAAGAATTTAGCGTAAAGCTAATATTCTCTCAGTGTCTATAGAATAGTCCTTAAGTGATATACATGCTCCTCCGTACTTCTTGAATACACCAGTATATCATCGATGAAGACTACCACAAACTAATCCATATATGGTATAAATACCCTATTCATCAGATCCATAAAAGCTGTTGGTGCATTAGTCAAGCCAAAAGACATCACCAGAAACTCATAATGACCATATCGAGTGCGGAATGACATTTTAGGAACATCGGCTTCGCTGATCCATAACTAATGATAACCCGACCTTAGATCAATCTTAGAAAAGAACTGTGCACCTTGTAACTGATCAAATAAGTCATCTATCCTTAGGAGAGGATACTTGTTCTTTACTGTCACCTTGTTCAGCTCTCTGTAGTCAATGTACAGTCTCAGGGTACCATCCTTCTTCTTCACAAACAAGACTGATGCACCCCAAAGAGAAACATTGGGTCTAATGAAACCCTTATCCAGCAACTCTTGCAACTGCTCCTTTAACTCTTTCAACTTTACAGGAGCCATTCTGTAGGGTGGCATAAATACAAGAGTAGTGCCTAGAACCACATTTCTATAGAACTTAATTTCTCTGTGAGGTGGTAAACCCGACCTCAGATCAATCTTAGAAAAGAATTGTGCACCCTATAGCTGATCAAACAAGTCATCTATCCTCAGGAGAGGATACTTGTTCTTCATTGTCACCTTGTTTAGCTCTCTGTAGTCAATGCATAGTCTTAGGGTACCATCCTTCTTCTTCACAAACAGGACCGGTGCACCCCAAGGAGAAACACTAGGTCTAATGAAACCCTTATCCAACAACTCTTGCAACTGCTCCTTCAACTCTTTTAACTCTACAGGAGACATTCTGTAGGGTGGTATAGATATAGGAGTAGTGCCTGGAACCACATTTATATAAAACTCAATCTCTCTGTGAGGTGGTAAAGCTGGTAACTCCTCAGAAAAAGCATCAGGAAACTCATAGGCAACAGGAACATCTGTGAGTGATAACTTCTCCATTGAAGTATCCCTGACCAATGCCAAATATCCCTGACAACCTTTCCTCATTAACTTCCTATCCGTAATAGCAGAAATGAGATTTTGAGGTGATGAACTCCTATCACCCACAAACTTAAATTCTTCTTCACCAAGAATTTTGAAAATCACCTCTTTACTTTGACAATCCACCACAGCATAGTGCTGAGATAACCATCCATACCCAGAATAACATCGAATTCCATCACATTCAATAGAATCAAATCAGCAGATAATTCTCTACCTCCAATAAGAACTGGATAACCAGAAAGAACAACATCGGTGTCCAAAGAATCACTTAGAGGAGTGGTGACAGATAAAGAAAAAGCCATCCTCAAAGCTTGCCAACAAGACTTGAAAGCAAAAACAGGAGAAACGAATGAATACGTGGCACCCGAATCAAACAGAACCCATGCATCTAGGTAACAGACAGAAATAATACCTGTCACGACTGTATTGGATGCCTGAGCATCCTGCTGAGTAAGATGAAAGAATCTGGCCTATCCTCGACCTCCCTGCTAGCTGGTAGAAGCCTGGACAACACCTCTAGTACCTCTACCATAACCCTGCTGGGGAACAATCTAGGCAGAACTCTAATGCTGGGCTAGAGGCAATTGAAAATGAACGGGTGCAACACTAGCAATCGACTGCTGAGGAAATCACAGAATCTATGGCTGCTGATACTCGGAATAAAGATATGATCTAGAATAATGTCCCGTCTACCCGTATTTAAAGCACATCAACGGTGTCATATAACATGGTCCCTGATGGACTCTGCCGTAAGTATGGCAAACACTGGCAGCTGATCTAGAACTATGACCACTGCTGCTACTCGAAACACCTGACCCAAGTCTGAATGTTCTACGCTGACCTCCACGACCATGTTTACTACTATGATGTACCCGCTACTACTGTCTCTAACTTTGTTGAGCTGGACCTCTCTGCTGACTACTCGAACCAATCTGGAAACTCGAATACGGAGTAGTTTAGAATCCACCTGATTGTACACCCAACTAGTAATAATCAGACATAGCTCCCTGCCTGACTAGCCTCAGCTCAATCTCCTTGGCTAACTCTATCACTGACTCCAGAGTAAGGCCCGCTGTAGGCATACCAGCAAATGCAGAACCTAATCCAGTGACGTATGTAATGACAGCGAAGTATTGGTCTCGCATAAGATCCTCTACATATCTACCAAGCAGGAGGAACTCTCGAGTATACTCCTCAACAAATCTGTCACCGTAAGAAATACTGGTCAATAAGAGTCTGTAACTTATGCGAAGTGGTTCTGGGCAAAATCTCCTCATGAATCGCTCTCTGAATTAAGCCCAGGTCATCGTCAATATGTATGGCTAGATCATCTGAATGAACCAGTCCAGGGCTAGTCCCTCAACTGATAGCTTGACGATCATGATCCGCTGGTACTCAGTGTGAGTAGTCCGAGTCCCAATCTTGATCGCGTGCAGAAAATCTAGAGGGTCGGAAGTCCCTTCAAAAGTGATCCTGCCAACTCTGGCATAAAACAAAGTTGCCTCAGGGTCAGACATACCCTGCTGATAGGCAGGCTGAACAGGCTGAACTACCGGAGGTATAGGAACATCCTCGTACTCAGGCTCTACAGGCTCCTCATCCTGTATCTCTCTCTGTCTATGACAACTTACCGCTCCTTGAGGTCTACCTCTGCCACGACCTCTGCGCCTAACTAGCGGCTCAAGAGGTAAAACCTCATCCTAGAAGTACTCATAATCCTCGGCCTTAACGACCGGTGGAGCGACACACGCTCGCCTCCTCATTCTAAAAAGACAAACAAAAGGATTCAGACAAAATTGACAACGGAGAATAATGCAGAAAACTAAATCAAGGAATAATCATCAAGACATACTCAAACCTAATTCACTGCAGTAGTTTCGAAAGAAAAACACAATAATGAAAACTAGGGCCACAACTCACACAACTAAGGCCCTAACATAGAACTCCGCTTTGATACCAACTTTGTCATGACCCAAAACAGGGGGCCATGACCGGCGCTAGGGAATGGGAATTCTTTTAAATCCGGAACCCGTAGCAAGCCTTAAAAATAAAAGCATACAATATAATAAAATAAATAAAATATTTATGTAGCGAAAATTAAATCTCGAATATAAAATAATAATTCTTCAACTCATTTAACAACATAAAATCCATCTCATATATATATAATCTTTCAATACAAATTCTCGTTTCAATCCTTTAAAATTTAAATCTCATACATATATAAAACATACATCCCACAACTTAACTACTGCAGTGTTTAGAATATAAAATAAAATCAAGTAAGCAGTTTACATAATAAAGCTAGGGCAGAAAAAATTCGACGTAAGGGTCTGCTACTGAGGTCTGAGGACGAAGACTCTCCTGAAAAATAATTAACGGAGGGGAGTCAGACCTCACTGAGTGAATTGTTATAATATATATACATGCATAACTAAATGACAAATGCACACATTCAATAGTATATATAATAAATATATATACAGGCAAATACACACGGATGCAGCACAAAAATCATTTTATATAACTCTGAAAATAATAACCCTTTATGAAGGATCAAATAGAACCCTAGATGATCGCAACCTCAAATAATGTTAGACAACACTCTAGCCATACAGGCTCACTTATTTTAAATAAATTCACTTATTCCATTTGGACAGTAAACTGGCCCCGAGACACTTGGTCAACCGAGCTCCAGCAATCACACTCTCAAATCACATCTCACATCAATCAAATCAATTCAATCAATATCCACAAATAGGTTAGTAATTCAACCTGCAATCTATCATCGTATCGGTATGTACTCAGTCTTAGTGCTACCCACTAAATAGAACGTTCTATTGATATCCTTCATTTAAAATAAACTCATACATTCGTAAAATAAATGATGCATGACATTAATTTAAATGGCAACATAAAACATATATATACTAGAAATATACCAAAAATAAATCAAGTATATTTCGAGTATATATATGTCAAACAAATTCAGTTCAATTATAAAATAAACCAAAAATAAACTATATATATACTTAAAAACAACTTAGGTATAAATTACAAGTAAAACATGCATTTAATTCAAGATATATAAAAAATATACTAATAATTTATTAAATCATTTATGCATAATTCATACAATTAAAACATATATTTCTAAAAACATGCCACCTAAATACATGTATATATAAGATAACAACTCACAGTTGTGCGCTCCACGAGACAGATCCGATGGGCCTGGTCCACTAGACCTCAATCTCAGCGCAACTAAACAAATAAAATATTAACACGAAATTAGAATAAATCTAACTTAATTTTTAGAAACTCGATCTAGAATTCTAGACATAGACAAGGAATAGGAATTTGACTGAATGTCACATTTTACGAGAATTCTACTGAAAATTCGGCAAAACCTCCCTTGTAAAATAGACATCTCTCTACTCAGAAAGTAGAGCCGATCCTGCAAGAAAACATACTTCGAGTATACATAGTCACATAACTCCTCGGTCGGACTCCCAAACTACGATTCCACCGACCGAGATTCACAATTCACAAGATATACACAGAATACATGAAAATTCCAAAATTACCAAAAATGCCCTTTATATATCAACATATGGCAATTTAGGGATTTAAACGCTAAAAATAATTATTTTACCGATAATTACATAAAAACCCTAATTTTAATAAAATATTATTAAAAATCCACCATTCTCGATAAATTCATAAATATTAACCGAAATTCATTTTATAAATCCAAATGACATAATTAGCCCTAAAAACATGTTAAAATCAATAAAAACTCATTTATTTACAAAAATAATATATTATATATAATTTGAAAATAATTTTTGAAAAATAGTTTTAATTAGTTAAAAATATTAAATAATTTTTAAAAATTCATTTTTATACCTCAAATAATTATTAAACCAATTGAACTTAATTTTCAACCAATTTATTACCAAATTACCAAAATACCCCTAATTATATATAAATTCACATAATATACTATAATTATTCAAAAATTCTCTAAAAATTATAAAATTTCTCAAAAATTAATTTCTCAACATATAATTCAATAAAATCAATAATTATACTCAATTAACCCATTAATTTTAACAAAATACTTATTTAACCTAATTTTCTAAAACTCACCTAAACTAAATAAATTCATAATAAATACACAAAAATCAAAAAAATTACAAATTAAATTCTAAAATTCATTTTAACCTCTATAAACACCATAAATCAGAATTTCACAAATTATTTAATTAATTTACGAAAATTAGAAAATATTAATAAAATAATAAAAAATTCACAAAAATCAAAATAAATTCCAAAAGTTCTAAAAAAATTATAGGATGTAGATTGAGCTACTAGGAACAATCTTTGTGAAGGAATTTAGCTTTAATCATCAAGATTGAATTTTAAAAAATTAAAGAACTCAAAATGGTCGAAATAGAGAATTGATCACCAACGAAAATCTAAACCAAATCAAGTGAAACCAAGCTTACAAATGCACTCACCGGAGCTCAAGGAAGAGATAGAGACCGACGACATCCAATTTGGTGGCCAAAAAATGGTTGAATGGAGTTAAGCTTGGATTTCGGTTTCTCGGCCAAGAAACGGCCAAAACACGCCAGAAAAAGGGGAGTAGCAGGCAGCGGAGCGAGCTGGAGAGGGTGGTGGCATGTCGGAAGGCACACTGACGGTGAGGGAAGGGAGTTGCAGCGGCGAGAAACGGGGAGGAGGGCGTCGGGAGGAATGGAGGAAGAGGGATGACACGTTTTGTAATTTTGCTAAACTTTATATATATATATATATATATATATATATATATATATATATATATATATATATATATATATATAAAACACATATTAATTAAATAAAACTATATATAATACATACATAATTAAAAATAAACCCTAAAATGCTAAATATGTATATATATGCATGTATATGTATATATATTAATATGATAAATAAAATCTTGCATGGAATCATGCAATTACATAAAACGGACTAACATAAATAATAAATATTTACTTAGGTTTTAATTTTCCTAAAAATAAAATTCTCGGAAAAATTTTACATAAGAAATTTCAATATTTAAAAATAACTTTAATAATTAACAACTAATTAAATAATCAAATATATTTATCAAAATTATTAACCTTGCATATCCCGATGTAGTTTAAAATTATTAAAATCTCGGGATGTTACAGCTTATACAATAAATAACATAAATATACTAAAACATAACTTAAATGAAATAAACAGAACTAATGTCAAACAAAAATAGATAATTTCCTTAAAAATAAATTCAATGTCAAACAACTAAACAAACTGTAAGAAATTTTAAAAACTACACAAACAACAACCATAACATATAAAATATTCTTGACAATAATAAAAACATAACATCACTATAAATATACCAAATGAACATAAAAACATATAACATAAATTGGTTCCATTCTTAAAAAACTTTCTTCTTCCTCTTTTCTTTTGGTTTCAGCCTCCCCGGATGGTCATATTCACTGTCAATGCATGGAGATTGCTTCAATTTTCTATATATGTACAAGCTGATTGCATCATGACTCCTCATCTCCTTGATATTTAAATTAGCTAGAATACTCAAACCATTAATCAAAAACTCAACAAAAGACACTACAAAAAGCTCCACAATCACTGCATAAAAAAAAGAACTATAAAAATAATAATTTTAAAACAAAACTTACTTGTTATCATGTGTAAGCAGTTCTTCAACCAAAGTAATTTCAAAAGGCTCACTCAAATTCTCGAAACAAATATCAACATTAGATCAATGCTCCCAAAAGTTAACAATATAAAAAAACAATGGTATAAGAACATTATAACATCTTATAGAATTTAACACTACTTGGTTATACTTTCTAGTTCTTAAAGAATTATAGACATATATACGACATTCATTAATACTCAACAATCCCAAAATCTAATGCTTCTCTTTCACCATATGGATAGGAAAGAAAAACATAGTCAATAT
The DNA here is from genome assembly GCA_947683625.1 of Mallotus nudiflorus. Taxonomy (NCBI): domain Eukaryota; kingdom Viridiplantae; phylum Streptophyta; class Magnoliopsida; order Malpighiales; family Euphorbiaceae; genus Mallotus; species Mallotus nudiflorus. The sequence goes on from CANTUR010001574.1 coordinate 85,977, forward strand.
CAAACTAAGGAGTGTTAGCTACCATAAAATACGCAATAATGTACTCAGCCACAACATGATCTACAGTCACAAGTGAAAAATCCTCATTTTTAGCCAAATACCTCGAATAAAGATTTTGAATCTGTTGGTCAAATTGATTATATGTTGTGGCAAAACTAAAATAAGAATCTTTAAAAATATTTTCCTTTTTCTTCAAATATAAAACAACACATCAATATGCTGAAAAAACAACAAAAAGGAAAACATCTATATAATATAAAAATACAGTGTCTATATAACAAACTACAAAAAAAAATATTATCCAAATCTTATGTGGATCTGTAAATGAAAATAGTATCTCAACCCAGACAAATAGTATATAATCTGAATATTAATAGTATCTGATAGCACAAACAACATTCATAACTTAAAAAAATAATAAATTAAGAATCATAACATATTGTCAAAACATATAAAAAAATTATAAAAAAAATTAATAAACTAACAAAAAATGATAATGAACAATCATATTAATTTAAAACATGAAACCAACTCTTTGAGCCAATAGTATTAACTCAATTTTGAAATGAGGAGTAATATGATCAACATCATTGGAATAAAACTTTTTCCTATAAAAACAAATAAAAAATAAGTAAATATTTATTTAAAAGAAAATCAAAACAAAAACTATAAATAATATACTTTTTTTCCTTCTTCAACCCAACATCAATCCAATAGTTAAAGTCTACACGAGTTTGATGATTTATTAGATCTTCAATATTTCTACTCAAAGGACATAAATCCTTAACAATAGTTGCAACTTCTCTCTCATTCTCTCCAATTTCTGATGAACCAAATTCATTTAAAAAGGGAGATTTCATAAAATATGTAGCTTTAACCTCCTTTTTAGTTGGAGTATGGGTTACAAAATCATCATCATCATCTAAAACTTTCTTTTTACCCTAAAATAAAAAAAATACAACATCATAAAAAAATAATAAAACAATGCAAAATGTAGAACATGAAAAAAAATACACAAAATTAAAAAGATTTTCATAAATAAAATACTTACAACATCATCACCAATTTTACCAACAAC
>CANTUR010001575.1:0-91574 GCA_947683625.1 Mallotus nudiflorus
CCAATTTCCCAATTGCACATTTACAGTAATTTTTACATATTATATAGCATTCTAATCTCATTAATATAGTTGACATAATTGCAACCACAGTTTGTGCACGTTTGCGCATGTTTGAACACAAAACATGAACTCATGCATATTTGTGAATAAATCATTTTAAACATGTTATGCATTATTCGAAATTCATATTTACAATACTCAACACATGTTATTACCTTCTAAACTCTTTAATATAGTTGAAAAATTCATTTGCGCAGTTTGTGCACGTTTGTACATGTTTGAATGAAAAACATGAACTCGTGCAAATTTGTGCACGAATGGTTTTAAACTTGTTATCCAATTTTCCAATTCCACATTTATAGTAGTCTATGTGTATTATAGCAATATAATCTCATTAATATAGTTGACATGATTGAAAGCACAATTTGTGCACATTTGCGCATGTTCGAACGCAAAACCTGAACTAGTGTAAATTTATGCACAAATGACTTGGAACATGTTATCCAATGTTCAATTGCATGTTTACAAATCCTATGGCATATTATAGCCTGCTAAACTCATCAATATATTTGAGATGATTGACAGAACAATTGGTGCACTTTTCTGCACATTTGAATGTGTGCACGTTTAGTACATGTTTGAACGAAAAGCATGAACTTGTGCTAATTTGTGCACAAACGATTTTAAACATGTTATTCAATGTTACAATTTCAAAATTATGATACTTAGTATGTATTCTAGCATTCTGATCTCATTAATATTGTTGACATAATTGAAAGCACAATTTGCGTATGTTCGAACGCAAAATGTGAGCTCCTGTAAATTTGTGCACAAAATGATTTGGAACATGTTATCCAATGTTTCAATTGCATGTTTACAACTCTTATGGCATATTATAGCCTTCTAAACTCATTAATATATTTGAGACAATTGACATAACAATTGGCGCACGTTCGCGCATGTTTGAATGTGTGCACGTTTGTACATGCTTAAACGCAAAACATGAACTCGTGCAAATTTTTGCACAAATGGTTTTAAATTTGTTAACCAATTTCCCAATTGCAAATTTATAGTAATTCGTATCTGCTGTAGCATTCTAATCTCATTAATATAGTTCATATAATTGAAAGTACAATTTGTGCACGTTTGCACATGTTTGAACGCAAAACGTGAACTCGTGAATATTTGTGCACAAATGATTTTAAACATGTTATCCAATTTTCAAATGCACATTCAAAATACTTAGCCCATGTTATTGCATTCTGAACACTTTAATATAGTTGTGAAAATTGAAAGCACAATTTCTGCACGTTTGTAAATGTTTGAACGAAAAATGCGAACTCGCGCAAATTTGTGCACAAATGGTTTTAAAAATGTTATCCAGTGTTCCAATTTCACATTTAAAATACTTATTATGTATTATATCATTCTAATCTCATTAACATAGTTGACATAATTGAAAGGCACAATTCGTGCACTTTTGCGCACGTTTGAACACAAAACGTGAACTCGTGTGAATTTGTGCACAAATGATTTGGAACATGTTATCCATCGTTTCAATTTGATATTTATAACTCTTATTACTTGCTACAGCCATCTGAACTCATTAACATAGTTTGAGATAAATGATAGCACAATTGGTGCATGTTTGCGTATGTTTGAATGCAAAACGTGAACTCGTGCATATTAGTGCACAAATGACTTCGAACATGTTATCCAATGTTCCAATTGCATATTAACAATAAGAATTACATATTATAGCATTCTAAATAATTCAATATGGTTGACAAATTTGAAAGCGCAACGTGTGCACGTTTGTACGTGTTTGAACGAAAAATGTCAACTCGTGCACATTTGTGCACAAATGGTTTTAGACATGTTATCCAATTTCCCATTGCACATTTACAGTAATTTTTACATATTATATAGCATTCTAATCTCATTAATATAGTTGACATAATTGCAACCACAGTTTGTGCACGTTTGCGCATGTTTGAACACAAAACATGAACTCATGCATATTTGTGAATAAATCATTTTAAACATGTTATGCATTATTCGAAATTCATATTTACAATACTCAACACATGTTATTACCTTCTAAACTCTTTAATATAGTTGAAAAATTCATTTGCGCAGTTTGTGCACGTTTGTACATGTTTGAATGAAAAACATGAACTCGTGCAAATTTGTGCACGAATGGTTTTAAACTTGTTATCCAATTTTCCAATTCCACATTTATAGTAGTCTATGTGTATTATAGCAATATAATCTCATTAATATAGTTGACATGATTGAAAGCACAATTTGTGCACATTTGCGCATGTTCGAACGCAAAACCTGAACTAGTGTAAATTTGTGCACAAATGATTTGGAACATGTTATCCAATGTTTCAATTGCATGTTTACAAATCCTATGGCATATTATAGCCTGCTAAACTCATCAATATATTTAAGATGATTGACAGAACAATTGGTGCACTTTTCTGCACATTTGAATGTGTGCACGTTTAGTACATGTTTGAACGAAAAGCATGAACTCGTGCAAATTTGTGCACAAATAGTTTTAAACATGTTATCCAATGTTCCAATTTCACAATTACGATACTTAGTATGTATTCTAGCATTCTGATCTCATTAATATTGTTGACATAATTGAAAGCATAATTTGCGCATGTTCGAACGCAAAACGTGAGCTCGTGTAAATTTATGCACAAAATGATTTGGAACATGTTATCCAATGTTTCAATTGCATGTTTACAACTCTTATGGCATATTATAGCCTTCTAAACTCATTAATATATTTGAGACAATTGACATAACAATTGGCGCACGTTCGTGCATGTTTGAATGTGTGCACGTTTGCACATGCTTAAACGCAAAACATGAACTCGTGCAAATTTTTGCACAAATGGTTTTAAATTTGTTAACCAATTTCCCAATTGCAAATTTATAGTAATTCGTATCTGCTGTAGCATTCTAATCTCATTAATATAGTTCATATAATTGAAAGTACAATTTGTGCACGTTTACGCATGTTTGAACGCAAAACGTGAACTCGTGAATATTTGTGCACAAATGATTTTAAACATGTTATCCAATTTTCAAATGCACATTCACAATACTTAGCCCATGTTATTGCATTCTGAACACTTTAATATAGTTGTGAAAATTGAAAGCACAATTTCTGCACGTTTGTAAATGTTTGAACGAAAAATGCGAACTCGCGCAAATTTATGCACAAACGGTTTTAAAAATGTTATCCAGTGTTCCAATTTCACATTTAAAATACTTATTATGTATTATATCATTCTAATCTCATTAACATAGTTGACATAATTGAAAGGCACAATTCGTGCACTTTTGCGCACATTTTGAACACAAAACGTGAACTCGTGTGAATTTGTGCACAAATGATTTGGAACATGTTATCCATCGTTTCAATTTGATATTTATAACTCTTATTACTTGCTACAGCCATCTGAACTCATTAACATAGTTGAGATAAATGATAGCACAATTGGTGCACGTTTGCGTATGTTTGAATGCAAAACGTGAACTCGTGCATATTAGTGCACAAATGACTTCGAACATGTTATCCAATGTTCCAATTGTATATTAACAATAAGAATTACATATTATAGCATTCTAAATAATTCAATATGGTTGACAAATTTGAAAGCGCAACGTGTGCACGTTTGTACGTGTTTGAACGAAAAATGTCAACTCGTGCACATTTGTGCACAAAATGGTTTTAGAACATGTTATCCAATTTCCCAATTGCACATTTACAGTAATTTTTATATATTATATAGCATTCTAATCTCATTAATATAGTTGACATAATTGCAACCACAGTTTGTGCACGTTTGCGCATGTTTGAACACAAAACATGAACTCATGCATATTTGTGAATAAATCATTTTAAACATGTTATGCATTATTCGAAATTCATATTTACAATACACAACACATGTTATTACCTTCTAAACTCTTTAATATAGTTGAAAAATTCATTTGCGCAGTTTGTGCACGTTTGTACATGTTTGAATGAAAAACATGAACTCGTGCAAATTTGTGCACGAATGGTTTTAAACTTGTTATCCAATTTTCCAATTCCACATTTATAGTAGTCTATGTGTATTATAGCAATATAATCTCATTAATATAGTTGACATGATTGAAAGCACAATTTGTGCACATTTGTGCATGTTCGAACGCAAAACCTGAACTAGTGTAAATTTGTGCACAAATGATTTGAAACATGTTATCCAATGTTTCAATTGCATGTTTACAACTCCTATGGCATATTATAGCCTGCTAAACTCATCAATATATTTAAGATGATTGACAGAACAATTGGTGCACTTTTCTGCACATTTGAATGTGTGCACGTTTAGTACATGTTTGAACGAAAAGCATGAACTCGTGCAAATTTGTGCACAAATAGTTTTAAACATGTTATCCAATGTTCCAATTTCATAATTACGATACTTAATATGTATTCTAGCATTCTGATCTCATTAATATTGTTGACATAATTGAAAGCATAATTTGCGCATGTTCGAAACGCAAAACGTGAGCTCGTGTAAATTTATGCACAAAATGATTTGGAACATGTTATCCAATGTTTCAATTGCATGTTTACAACTCTTATGGCATATTATAGCCTTCTAAACTCATTAATATGTTTGAGATAATTGACATAACAATTGGCGCACGTTCGCGCATGTTTGAATGTGTGCACGATTGCACATGCTTAAACGCAAAATATGAACTCGTGCAAATTTGTGCACAAATGGTTTTAAATTTGTTAATCAATTTTCCCAATTGCAAATTTATAGTAATTCGTATCTGCTGTAGCATTCTAATCTCATTAATATAGTTCATATAATTGAAAGTACAATTTGTGCACGTTTACGCATGTTTGAACGCAAAACGTGAACTCGTGAATATTTGTGCACAAATGATTTTAAACATGTTATCCAATTTTCAAATGCATATTCACAATACTTAGCCCATGTTATTGCATTCTGAACACTTTAATATAGTTGTGAAAATTGAAAGCACAATTTGTGCATGTTTGTAAATGTTTGAACGAAAAATGCGAACCTCGCGCAAATTTATGCACAAACGGTTTTAAAAATGTTATCCAGTGTTCCAATTTCACATTTAAAATACTTATTATGTATTATATCATTCTAATCTCATTAACATAGTTGACATAATTGAAAGGCACAATTCGTGCACTTTTGCGCACATTTGAACACAAAACGTGAACTCGTGTGAATTTGTGCACAAATAATTTGGAACATGTTATCCATCACTTAAATTTGATATTTAAAACTCTTATTACATGCTATAGCCATCTGAACTGATTAACATAGTTGAGATAAATGATAGCACAATTGGTGCACGTTTGCGCATGTTTGAACGCAAAACGTGAACTCGTGCATATTAGTGCATAAATGACTTTGAACATGTTATCCAATGTTACAATTGCATATTAACAATAAGAATTATATATTATATCATTCTAAATAATTCAATATGGTTGACAAATTTGAAAGCGCAATGTGTGCACGTTTGTACGTGTTGGAACAAAAAATGTCAACTCGTGCACATTTGTGCACAAATGGTTTTAGACATGTTATCCAATTTCCCAATTGTACATTTACAGTAATTTTTACATATTATATAGCATTATAATCTCATTAATATAGTTGACATAATTGCAACCATAATTTGTGCACGTTTGCGCATGTTTGAACACAAAACGTGAACTCATGCATATTTGTGGATAAATCATTTTAAACATATTATCCATTTCTCGAAATTCATATTTACAATACTCAACACATGTTATTACCTTCTAAACTCTTTAATAAAGTTGATAAGTTCATTTGCGCAGTTTGTGCACGTTTGTACATGTTTGAATGAAAAACATGAACTCGTGCAAATTTGTGCACGAATGGTTTTAAACTTGGTATCCAATTTTCCAATTCCACATTTATAGTAGTCTATGTGTATTATAGCAATATAATCTCATTAATATAGTTGACATGATTGAAAGCACAATTTGTGCACATTTGTGCATGTTCGAACGCAAAACCTGAACTAGTGTAAATTTGTGCACAAATGATTTGAAACATGTTATCCATTGTTTCAATTGCATGTTTACAACTACTATGGCATATTACAGCCTGCTAAACTCATCAATATATTTGAGATGATTGACAGAACAATTGGTGCACTTTTGTGCTCATTTGAATGTGTGCACGTTTAGTACATGTTTGAATGAAAAGCATGAACTCGTGCAAATTTGTGCACAAACGGTTTTAAACATTGTATCCAATGTTCCAATTTCACAATTACGATACTTAGTATGTATTCTAGCATTCTGATCTCATTAATATTGTTGACATAATTGAAAGCACAATTTGCGCATGTTCGAACGCAAAACGTGAGCTCGTGTAAATTTGTGCACAAAATGATTTGGAACATGTTATCCAATGTTTCAATTGCATGTTTACAACTCTTAGGGCATATTATAACCTTCTAAACTCATTAATATATTTGAGACAATTGACATAACAATTGGTGCACGTTCGCTCATGTTTGAATGTGTGCACATTTGTACATGCTTAAACGCAAAACATGAACTCGTGCAAATTTGTGCACAAATGGTTTTAAATTTGTTAATCAATTTCCCAATTTCAAATTTATAGTAATTCAGATGTACTGTAGCATTCTAATCTCATTAATATAGTTCATATAATTGAAAGTACAATTTGTGCACGTTTGCGCATGTTTGAACGCAAAACGTGAACTCGTGAATATTTGTGAACAAATGATTTTAAACATGTTATCCAATTTTCAAATGCATATTCACAATACTTAGCCCATGTTATTGCATTCTAAACACTTTAATATAGTTGTGAAAATTGAAAGCACAATTTCTGCACGTTTGTAAATATTTGAACGAAAAAATGCGAACTCGCGCAAATTTGTGCACAAACGGTTTTAAAAATGTTATCCAGTGTTCCAATTTCACATTTAAAATACTTAGTATGTATTATATCATTCTAATCTCATTAACATAGTTGACATAATTGAAAGGCACAATTCATGCACTTTTGCGCACGTTTGAACACAAAACGTGAACTCGTGTGAATTTGTGCACAAATGATTTGGAACATGTTATCCATCATTTCAATTTGATATTTACAACTCTTATTATATACTATAGCCATCTGAACTCATTAACATAGTTGAGATAAATGATAGCGCAATTGGTGCACGTTTGCGCACGTTTGAACGCAAAACGTGAACTCGTGCATATTAGTGCACAAATGACTTTGAACATGTTATCCAATGTTCCAATTGCATATTAACAACAAGAATTACATATTATAGCATTCTAAATAATTCAATATGGTTGAAAATTTTGAAAGCGCAATGTGTGCACGTTTGTACATGTTTGAATGAAAAATGTCAACTTGTGCACATTTGTGCACAAATGGTTTTAGACATGTTATCCAATTTCCCAATTGCACATTTAAAGTAATTTTTACATACTATATAGCAATCTAATCTCATTAATATAGTTGACATAATTACAACCACAATTTGTGCACGTTTGCGCATGTTTGAACGCAAAACATGAACTCTTGCATATTTGTGAAAAAATCATTTTAAACATGTTATCCAATGTTCCAAATTCATATTTACAATACTCAAAACATGTTATTAACTTATAAATTCTTTAATATAGTTGACAAATTCGTTTGCGCAGTTTGTGCACGTTTGTACATGTTTGAACGAAAAACATGAACTCGTGCAAATTTGTGCACGAATGATTTTAAACTTGTTATCCAGAATTGCACATCTATAGTAGTTTGCATGTATTATAGCAATCTAATCTCATTAATATAGTTGACATGATTGAAAGCACAATTTATGCACATTTGCGCATGTTCGAACGCAAAACGTGAACTCGTGTAAATTTGTGCACAAACGATTTGGAACATGTTATCCAACATTTCAATTGCATGTTTACAACTCCTATGGCATATTATAGCCTGATAAACTCATCAATATATTTCAGATGATTGACAGAATAATTGGTGCACTTTTGCGCACGTTTGAATGTGTACACATTTAGTACATGTTAGAACGAAAAGCATGAACTCATGCAAATTTGTGCAGAAACGGTTTTAAACATGTTATCCAATGTTCCAATTTCCCATTTACGATACTTAGCATGTATTGTAGCATTCTGATCTCATTAATATTGTTAACATAATTGAAAGCACAATTTGCACATGTTCGAATGCAAAACGTGAGCTCGTGTAAATTTGTGCACAAAATGATTTGGAACATGTTATCCAATGCTTCAATTGCATGTTTACAACTCTTATGGCATATTATAGCCTTCTAAACTCATTAATATATTTGAGACAATTGACATAACAATTGGCGCACTTTCGCGCATGTTTGAATGTGTGCACGTTTGTATATGTTTGAACGCAAAACATGAACTCGTGCAAATTTGTCCACAAATGTTTTTAAATTTGTTAACCAATTTCCCAATTGCACATTTACATTAATTCTTATGTATTGTAGCATTCTAATCTCATTAATATAGTTCAGATAATTGAAAGTACAATGTGTGGACGTTTGTGCATATTTGAACGCAAAACGTGAACTCGTGCATATTTGTGCACAAATGATTTTAAACATGTTATCCAATGTTCAAATGGATATTCACAATACTTAGCCCATGTTATTGCATTCCGAACACTTTAATATAGTTGTGAAAATTAAAAGCACAATTTGTGCACGTTTGTAAGTATTTGAACTAAAAATGCGAACTCGCGTAAATTTGTGTAAAAATGGTTTTAAACATGTTATCCAGTGTTACCAATTTCAAATTTACAATACTTATTATGTATTATATCATTCTAATCTCAGTAACATAGTTGACATAATTGAAAGGCACCAATTCGTGCACTTTTGCACACGTTTGAACACAAAACGTGAACCTAGTGTGAATTTGTGCACAAATGATTTGGAACATGTTATCCATCATTTCAATTTGATATTTACAACTCTTATTACATACTACAGCCATCTGAACTCATTAATATAGTTGAGATAAATGATAGCAAAATTGGTGCACGTTTGCACATGTTTGAACGCACATGTTTGAAACGCAAAACGTGAACTCATGCATATTAGTGCACAAATGACTTCGAACATGTTATCCATTGTTCCAATTGCATATTAAACAATAAGAATTACATATTATAGCATTCTAAATAATTCAATCATGGTTGACAATTTTGAAAGTGCAATTCTGCACGTTTGTACGTGTTTGAACGAAAAACGTCAACTCGTGCACATTTGTGCACAAATGGTTTTGGACATGTTATCCAATTCTCCCAATTTTGCATTTATAGTAATTTTTACATATTATATAGCATTCTAATCTCATTAATATAGTTGACATAATTGCAACCACAATTTGTGCACGTTTGCGCATGTTTGAACGCAAAACGTGAACTCGTGCATATTTGTGAACAAATCATTTTTAAACATGTTATCCAATGTTCCAAATTTATATTTACAATACTCAACATATGTTATTACCTTCTAAACTCTTTAATATAGTTGAAAAATTCATTTGCGCAGTTTGTGCACGTTTGTACATGTTTGAACGAAAAACATGAACTCGTGCAAATTTGTGCACGAATGGTTTTAAACTTGTTATCCAATTTTCCAATTGCACATTTACTGTAGTCTGCATGTATTATAGCAATCTAATCTCATTAATATAGTTGACATGATTGAAAGCACAATTTGTGCACATTTGCACATGTTCGAACGCAAAACCTGAACTCGTGTAAATTTATGCACAAATGATTTGGAATATGTTATCCAATGTTTCAATTGCATGTTTACAACTCCTATGGCATATTATAACCTGCTAAACACATCAATATATTTGAGATGATTGACTGAACAATTGGTGCACTTTTGCGCACGTTTGAACGTGTGCACGTTTAGTACATGTTTGAACGAAAAGCATGAACTCATGCAAATTTGTACAGAAACGGTTTTAAACTTGTTATCCAATGTTCAAATTTCCTATTTATGATACTTAGTATGTATTGTAGCATTTGGTCTCATTAATATTGTTGACATAATTGAAAGCACAATTTGCGCATATTCGAACGCCAAACGTGAGCTCGTGTAAATTTGTGCACAAAATGATTTGGAACATGTTATCCAATGTTTCAATTGCATGTTTACAACTCTTATGGCATATTATATCCTTCTAAACTCATTAATATATTTGAGACAATTGACATAACAATTGGCGCATGTTCGCGCATGTTTGAAAGTGAGCACATTTGTACATGTTTGAACGCAAAACATGAACTCGTGTAAATTTGAGCCAAATGGTTTTAAAGTTGTTAACCAATTCCCAATTGCACTTTTACAGTAATTCGTATGTACTATAGCATTCTAATCTCATTAATATAGTTCACATAATTGAAAGTACAATTTGTGCACGTTTGCGCACATTTGAACGCAAAACGTGAACTCGTGCATATTTGTGCACAAATGATTTTAAACATGTTATCCAATGTTCAAATGCATATTCACAATACTTAGCCCATGTTATTGCAATTCTGAACACTTTAATATAGTTGTGAAAATTGAAAGCACAATTTGTGCACGTTTGTAAATGTTTGAACGAAAAATGCGAACTCGCGCAAATTTGTGCACAAACGGTTTTAAACATGTTATCCAGTGTTCCAATTTCACATTTACAATACTTAGTATGTATTATATCATTCTAATCTCATTAACAAAGTTGACATAATTGAAAGGCACAATTCGTGCACTTTTGCGCACGTTTGAACACAGAACGTGAACTCGTGTGAATTTGTGCACAAATGATTTGGAACATGTTATCCATCATTTCAATTTGATATTTACAACTCTTATTACATACTATAGCCATCTGAACTCGTTAATATAGTTGAGATAAATGATAGCACAATTGGTGCACGTTTGCGCATGTTTGAACGCAAAATGTGAACTCGTGCATATTAGTGCACAAATGACTTCGAACATGTTATGCAATGTTCCAATTGCATATTAATAATAAGAATTACGTATTATAGCATTCTAAATAATTCAATATGGTTGACAAATTTGAAAGTGCAATGTGTGCACGTTTGTACGTGTTTGAACGAAAAACGTCAACTCCTGCACATTTGTGCACAAATGGTTTTAGACATGTTATCCAATTTTCCAATTGCACATTTATAGTAATTTTTACATATTATATAGCATTCTAATCTCATTAATATAGTTGACATAATTACAACCACAATTTGTGCACGTTTGCGCATGTTTGAACGTAAAACGTGAACTCGTGCATATTTGTGAACAAATCATTTTAAACATGGTATCCAATGTTCCAAATTCATATTTACAATACTCAATGCATGTTATTACCTTCTAAACTCTTTAATATAGTTGACAAATTCGTTTGCGCAGTTTGTGCACGTTTATACATGTTTGAACGAAAAACATGAACTCGTGCAAATTTGTGCACGAATGGTTTTAAACTTGTTATCGAATTTTCCAATTGCACATTTATAGTAGTCTACGTGTATTATAGCAATCTAATCTCATTAATATATTTGACATGATTGAAAGCACAATTTGTGCACATTTGCGCATGTTTGAACGCAAAACGTGAACTCGTGTAAATTTATGCACAAATGATTTGGAACATGTTATCCAATGTTTCAATTGTATGTTTAAAACTTCTATGGCATATTATAGCCTGATAAACTCATCAATATATTTGAGATGATTGACAGAACAATTGGTGCACTTTTGCGCACGTTTGAATGTGTGCTCATTTAGTACATGTTTGAATGAGAAGCATGAACTTGTGCAAATTTGTGCACAAACGGTTTTAAACATGTTATCCAATGTTCCAATTTCCCATTTATGATACTTACTAAGTATTGTAGCATTCTGATCTCATTAATATTTTTGACATAATTGAAAGCACAATTTGTGCATAGTCGAATGCAAAACGTGAGCTCGTGTAAATTTGTGCACAAAATGATTTGGAACATGTTATCCAATCTTTCAATTGGATGTTTACAACTCTTATGGCATATTATAGCCTTCTAAACTCATTAATATATTTGAGACAATTGACATAACAATTGGTGCACGTTCGCACATGTTTGAATGTGTGCACGTTTGTACATGTTTGAATGCAAAACATGAACTCGTGCAAATTTGTGCACAAACGGTTTTAAATTTGTTAACCAATTTCCCATTTGAAAATTTATAGTAATTCCTATGTACTATAGCATTCTAATCTCATTAATATAGTTCATATAATTGAAAGTACAATTTATGCACGTTTGCGTATATTTGAACGCAAAACGTGAACTCGTGCATATTTGTGCACAAATGATTTTAAACATGTTATCCAATGTTCCAATGCATATTCACAATACTTAGCCCATGTTATTGCATTCTGAACACTTTAATATAGTTGTGAAAATTGAAAGCACAATTTGTGCATGTTTGTAAATGTTTGAATGAAAAATGCGAACTCGTGCAAATTTGTGCACAAACGGTTTTAAACATGTTATCCAGTGTTCCAATTTCACATTCACAATACTTGGTATGTATTATTATATCATTCTAATCTCATTGACATAGTTGACATGAATGTGTGCACGTTTAGTACATGTTTGAATGAAAAGCGTGAACTCGTGCAAATTTGTGCACAAACGGTTTTAAACATGTTATCCAGTGTTCCAATTTCACATTTACAATACTTATTATGTATTATATCATTCTAATCTCATTAACATAGTTGACATAATAGAAAGGCACAACTCGTGCACTTTTGCGCATGTTTGAACATAAAACGTGAACTCGTGTGAATTTATGCACAAATGATTTGGAACATGTTATCCATCATTTCAATTTGATATTTATAACTCTTATTACATACTATATCCATCTGAACTCATTAATATAGTTGAGATAAATGATAGCACAATTGGTGCACGCTTGCGCATGTTTGAATGTAAAACGTGAACTCGTGCATATTAGCGCACAAATGACATCGAACATGTTATCCAATGTTCTAATTGCATATTAACAATAAGAATTACATATTATAGAATTCTTAATAATTCAATATGGTTGACAAATTTGAAAGCGCAATGTGTGCACATTTGTACGTGTTTGAAAGAAAAACGTCAACTCATGCACATTTGTGCACAAATGGTTTTAGACACGTTATCCAATTTCCCAATTGCACATTTACATTAATTTTTACATATTATATAGCATTCTAATCTCATTAAAATAGTTGACATAACTACAACCAGAATTTGTGCACGTTTGCACATGACTGAACGCAAAACGTGAACTCATGCATATTTGTGAACAAATCATTTTAAACATGTTATCCAGTGTTCCAAATTTATATTTACAATACTCAACACATGTTATTACCTTCTAAACTCTTTAATATAGTTGACAAATTCGTTTGCGCAGTTTGTGCACATTTGTACATGTTTGAACAAAAAATATGAACTCGTGCAAATTTGTGCACGAATGGTTTTACACTTGTTATCCAATTTTCCAATTGCACGTCTATATTAGTTTTCACGTATTATAGCAATCTAATCTCATTAATATAGTTGACATGATTGAAAGCACAATTTGTGCACATTTGCGCATGTTCGAATGCAAAACGTGAACTCGTGTAAATTTGTGCACAAATGATTTGGAACATGTTATCCAATGTTTCAATTGCATGTTTACAACTCCTATGGCATATTATAGCCTGATAAACTCATCAATATATTTCAGATGATTGACAGAACAATTGGTGCACTTTTGCGCACGTTTGAATGTGTGCACATTTAGTACATGTTGGAACGAAAAGCATGAACTCGTGCAAATTTGTGCAGAAACGGTTTTAAACATGTTATCCAATGTTCCAATTTCCCATTTACGATACTTAGCATGTATTGTAGCATTCTGATCTCATTAATATTGTTGACATAATTGAAAGCACAATTTGCCCATGTTCGAACGCAAAACGTGAGCTCGTGTAAATTTTTGCACAAAATGATTTGGAACATGTTATCCAATACTTCAATTGCATATTTACAACTATTATGGCATATTATAGCCTTCTAAACTCATTAATATATTTGAGACAATTGACATAACAATTGGCGCACTTTCGCGCATGTTTGAATGTGTGCACGTTTGTACATGTTTGAACGCAAAACATGAACTCGTGAAAATTTGTGCACAAATGGTTTTAAATTTGTTAACCAATTTCCTAATTGTACATTTACAGTAATTCGTATGTATTGTAGCATTCTAATCTCATTTATATAGTTCAGATAATTGAAAGTACAATGTGTGGACGTTTGTGCATGTTTGAACGCAAAACGTGAACTCGTTCATATTTGTGCACAAATGATTTTAAACATGTTATCCAATGTTCAAATGGATATTCACAATACTTAGCCCATGATATTGCATTCGGAACACTTTAATATAGTTGTGAAAATTAAAAGCATAATTTGTGCACGTTTGTAAGTATTTGAACTAAAAATGCGAACTCGCGTAAATTTGTGTACAAACGGTTTAAACATGTTATCCAGTGTTCCAATTTCACATTTACAATACTTATTATGTATTATATCATTCTAATCTCATTAACATAGTTGACATAATTGAAAGGCACAATTCGTGCACTTTTGCGCACGTTTGAACACAAAACATTAACTCGTGTGAATTTGTGCACAAATGATTTGGAACATGTTATCCACCATTTCAATTTGATATTTACAACTCTTATTACATACTACAGCCATCTGAACTCATTAATATAGTTGAGATAAATGATAGCACAATTGGTGCACGTTTGCACATGTTTGAACGCAAAACGTGAACTCATGCATATTAGTGCACAAATGACTTCGAACATGTTATCCAATGTTCCAATTGCATATTAACAATAAGAATTACATATTATAGCATTCTAAATAATTCAATATGGTTGATAAATTTGAAAGCGCAATTTCTGCACGTTTGTACGTGTTTGAACGAAAAACGTCAACTCGTGCACATTTGTGCACAAATGGTTTTAGACATGTTATCCAATTTCCCAATTGTACATTTACAGTAATTTTTACACATTATATAGCATTCTAATCTCATTAGTATAGTTGACATAATTGCAACCACAATTTGTGCACGTTTGCTCATGTTTGAACGCAAAACGTGAACTTGTGCATATTTGTGAACAAATCATTTTAAACATGTTATCCAATGTTCCAAATTTATATTTACAATACTCAACACATGTTATTACCTTCTAAACTCTTTAATATAGTTGACAAATTTGTTTGCGCAGTTTGTGCACATTTGTACATGTTTGAACGAAAAACATGAACTCGTGCAAATTTGTGCACGAATGGTTTTAAACTTGTTATCCAATTTTCCAATTGCACATTTATAGTAGTCTGTGTGTATTATAGCAATCTAATCTCATTAATATAGTTGACATGATTGAAAGCACAATTTGTGCACATTTGCGCATGTTTGGACGCAAAATGTGAACTTGTGTAAATTTGTGCACAAATGATTTGGAACATGTTATCCAATGTTTCAATTGCATGTTTACAATGCCTATGGCATATTATAGCCTACTAAACTCATCAATATATTTGAGATGATTGACAGAACAATTGGCGCACTTTTGCGCACGTTTGAATGTGTGCACGTTTAGTACATGTCTGAACGAAAAGCATGAACTCGTGCAAATTTGTGAACAAACGGTTATAAACATGTTATCCAACGTTCCAATTTCACATTTATGATACTTAGTATGTATTGTAGCATTTTGATCTCATTAATATTGTTGACATTTTTGAAAGCACAATTTGCGCATGTTCGAACGCAAAATGTGGGCTCGTGTAAATTTGTGCACAAAATGATTTAGAACATGTTATCCAATGTTTAAATTGCATGTTTACAACTCTTATGGCATATTATGGCCTTCTAAACTCATTAATATATTTGAGACAATTGACATAACAATTGGCGCACGTTCGCACATGTTTGAATGTGTGCACGTTTGTACATGTTTGAACGCAAAACATGAACTTGTGAAAATTTGTGCACAAATGGTTTTAAATTTGTTGACTAGTTTCCTAATTGCACATTTACAGTAATTCATATGCACTGTAGCATTCTAATCTCATTAATATAGTTCACATAATTGAAAGTACAATGTGTGGACGTTTGTGCATGTTTGAACGCAAAATGTGAACTCGTGAATATTTGTGTACAAATGTTTTTGAACATGTTATCCAATGTTCAAATGCATATTCATAATACTTAGCCCATGTTATTGCATTCTGAACACTTTAATATAGTTGTGAAAATTGAAAGCACAATTTGTGCACGTTTGTAAATGTTTGAACGAAAAATAAGAACTCGCGCAAATTTGTGCACAAACGGTTTTAAACATGTTATCCAGTGTTCCAATTTTACATTTACAATACATAGTTTGTATTATATCATTCTAATGTCATTAACATAGTTGACATATTTGAAAGGCACAATTCGTGCACTTTTGCGCACGTTTGAACACAAAACGTGAACTCGTCTGAATTTGTGCGCAAATGATTTGGAACATGTTATCCATCATTTCAATTTGATGCTTACAACTCTTATTACATACTATAGCCATATGAACTCATTAATATAGTTGAGATAAATGATAGCACAATTGGTGCACGTTTGTGCATGTTTGAACGCAAAACGTGAACTCGTGCATATTAGTGCACAAATGACTACGAACATGTTATCCAATGTTCCAATTGCATATTAACAATAATAATTAAATATTATAGCATTCTAAACAATTCAATATGGTTGACAAATTTGAAAGCGCAATGTGTGCACGTTTGTACGTGTTTGAACGAAAAACGTCAACTCGTGCACATTTGTGAACAAATGGTTTTAGACATGTTATCCAATTTCCCAATTGTACATTTATAGTAATTTTTACATATTATATAGCATTCTAATCTCATTAATATAGTTGACATAATTGCAACCACAATTTGTGCATGTTTGCGCATATTTGAACGCAAAACGTGAACTCGTGCATATTTATGAACAAATCATTTTAAACATGTTATCCAATGTTCCAAATTTATATTTACAATACTCAACACATGTTATTACCTTCTAAACTCTTTAATATAATTGACAAACTCGTTTGCGCAGTTTGTGCACGTTTGTACATGTTTGAACGAAAAACATGAACTCGTGCAAATTTGCGCACGAGTGGTTTTAAACTTGTTATCCAATTTTCCAATTGCACAATTATAGTAGTCTGCGTGTATTATAGCAATCTAATCTCATTAATATAGTTGACATGATTGAAAGCACAATTTGTGCACATTTGCGCATGTTCGAATGCAAAACGTGAACTCGTGTAAATTTGTGCACAAATGATTTGGAACATGTTATCCAATGTTTCAATTGCATGTTTACAACTCCTATGGCATATTATAGCCTGATAAACTCATTAATGTATTTGAGATGATTGACTGAAGAATTGATGCACTTTTGCGCACGTTTGAATGTGTGCACGTTTAGTACATGTTTAAAGGAAAAGCATAAACTCATGCAAATTTATGCACAAACGGTTTTAAACATGTTATCCAATGTTCCACTTTTGCATTTACAATACTTAGTATGTATTGTAGCATTCTGATCTCATTAATATTGTTGACATAATTGAAAGCACAATTTGCGCATGTTCGAACGCAAAACGTGAGCTCGTGTAAATTTGTGCACAAAATGATTTGGAACATGTTATCCAATGTTTCAATTGTATTTTTACAACTCTTATGGCATATTATAGCCTTCTAAACTCATTAATATATTTGAGACAATTGACATAACAATTGGCGCACGTTCGTGCATGTTTGTATGTGTGCACGTTTGTACATGTTTGAACGCAAAACATGAACTCGTGCAAATTTGTGCACAAATGGTTTTAAATTTTTTAACCAATTTCCCAATTGCAAATTTACAGTAATTCATATGTACTATAGCATTCTAATCTCATTAATATAGTTCACATAATTGAAAGTACAATTTGTGCACGCTTGCGCATGTTTGAATGCAAAACGTGAACTCGTGCATATTTGTGCACAAATGATTTTAAACATGTTATCCAATGTTCAAATGCTTATTCACAATACTTAGCCCATGTTATTGCATTCTGAACACTTTAATATAGTTATGAAAATTGAAAGCACAATTTGTGAACGTTTGTAAATGTTTGAACGGAAAATGCGAACTCATGCAAATTTGTGCACAAACGGTTTTAAACATGTTATCCAGTGTTCCAATTTCACATTTACAATACTTAGTATGTATTATATCATTCTAATCTCATTAACATAGTTGACATAATTGAAAGGCACAATTCATGCACTTTTGCGCACGTTTGAACATAAAACATGAACTCATGTGAATTTGTGCACAAATGATTTGGAACATGTTATCTAATATGAACCCTAAAAGGGATCAACAACGCCGAAATATGAAGAATTCAAGCTAATTAGCTTAATTTCCTATTATGAAATTAATTAGCTTGATTGGATGAATTATGATTTATTTTCCTATTTTGGAGTCAATAAGGAAGATTCAAGAAGATTCTAGAAGATTCAAGATTATTCCAAGTCAAAGTCAACAAGTCAAAGTCAAATATCCAACAAGTCAAAGTCAATGGTCAATGGTCAACATATGACATGGCATGCTTTAATGCTTAGTTGTCATGAGTTGTCATTTTGCTTAGTTGTCATGAGTTGTCATTTTGCTTAGTTGTCATGAATTGTAATGAGTTGTCAATTTTGACTTTTCAAAGATAAGTTGTTATTAGTTGTCATTAGTTGTCCTATTTTAAAGGAAATCTCCTTAATTAAGGATTTTCCTATATAGGTATCTTTGGGAATAAGGAATAGAACCTTTTCCTTTAAGGATTAGGTTGTTTACATGCCTATATAAGGGCTAACCCTATGACATACGAATTTAAGAAGCATTGAAATATTAAAAGTAAGGTTTTTCCTTAAACTTTGTTCTTTTGAAACTTTGCAAGTTTACTTGAATTATTTCACTTCTACCTTTCATTACAATTGCTAGGTTAGATTAAACTTAGAATTGTGTGATTGTTCATCTTATAATAGTTAAGTATCTTGCTTCAAATTAATAAGCAAGTGGTTTAGCTCCATCAACACAACTATCCTTGATGATCCTTGGGCTAATATTCAAAGTTGGATGCGCGTTTTATCTCTATTATAGGTAGGGTTCGTATCAGTTTGGTATCAGAGCCAAACTTCAAGCTTTGGTTACATATCCTTTAATTTTTATGTATTATCTATTCTTTTCTTCTTCACAGTTCTTCATATATTAAAAAACCAAAAAAAAAATTGAGTGAAACACGAGAGCATTCACGTCCTTGAGTGTAAACACGTAAGGGAGTGCTTTGTGAGAATTTTTTTCTATATCTTTTCAAACCTAATTTTTTTAGCATGGACATGCAGTATTTTCTTGGTGGGGATGACCCTTATGTTTATTTGGAATGGGTGCAATAAATAGAGGAGATATTTGACTCTCTTGAATTAAGTGATTTTCAAAAGTGTAAACTTACTTCTCGTAAATTTTTAGGTCGGGCTGCTATATGGTGGAAGGATTTGATGGCATCGTGGAGCTTGAATGGACCTAGTGAGATTAAAAATTGGGAAATAATGAAAAGATTAATGACTAGACATTTTATTCCTTCTAAAGTTAGGGATAAATTTCGTCTTAAATTACAAAGGCTTAAACAAGGTGATGAATTATGTGTTGATGATTATGTTAAAAAGTTTAAGTTATTTGTAATTGCAAGTGATGTAGGTGAATTTGAAAGGAAGAAAGTTACAAAATTCATTAGTGGGCTTAAGTATAAGATTGCTAAGAGATTGAAGAAAGAAGTGCAATTAGAACCTTCTATCTCTTTGAAGGTTGTAATTGAACTTGCTTTGGAGTATGAAAAGCAAGCGGGTTCTTATAAGGAGACAATGATAGTGTGTGATTACAAGGAACATGAAGGTGTTAAATTTACCAAATTAGTTGAGCAACAAGTTGAGGAGAAGAGTAATAAGGAAGAGTGCCAAATTGAAACTACACCACCAAAGACGATTATTGGAGACATGTGCCCTAATCAACTGGTGGGAGAAAATGTGCAAGGCATGAGTGAAAAGGAGACCCTAGAGATTGGGAGCATCATGAAAGATCAAGAGCTGGTTATTCATCATGATTATGCTGACAACTCTATTCTTTCTTTTTCAAGTGTTTTGAAATTTTTTTTATAGATTTCTATGCCATACAAAGATCCCTTTGTTGATGTTATTGAAGTTCCTTATGTCAACAATGCAATCTATGGAGTCTTTGCTTGTACCAAGAAGAACTTAAGATATTCATGTTTCAAGTTTAGAAGGAAGCAACAAGAATACAATCCTTACAAGTTCATGGATGAGAGTTTTATGTTCCACTTGTGCAATCACATTCATGCTATATTGAAGCTGCTTTTGTGGAGAATTACTTTGAAAGAGAAGTTTTCAATAAAGATGTTTGTATTTGACCCTGGAGGATTTGCACATTTATCAACTCTAGAAGATGGATATGATTTGAGGGCGAATCATCTTCAAGAGGGAGGGAATAATATGAACCCTAAAAGGGATCAACAATGCCTGAATATGAAGAATTCAAGCTAATTAGCTTAATTTCCTATTATGAAATTAATTAGCTTGATTGGATGAATTTTGATTTATTTTCCTATTTTGGAGTCAATAAGGAAGATTTAAGAAAATTCTAGAAGATGTGAGAAGATTCAAGAATATTCCAAGTCAAAGTCAACAAGTCAAAGTCAAAGTCAAATAGCCAACAAACTAAAGTCAATGGTCAATGGTCAACATATGACATGGCATGCTTTAATGCTTAGTTGTCATGAGTTGTCATGAATTGTAATGAGTTGTCAATTTTGACTTTTCAAAGATAAGTTGTCATTAGTTGTCCTATTTTAAAGGAAATCTCCTTAATTAAGGATTTTCCTATATAGGTATCTTTGGGAATAAGGAATAGATCCTTTTCCTTTAAGGATTAGGTTGTTTACATGCCTATATAAGGGCTAACCCTATGACATACGAATTTAAGAAGCATTGAAATATTAAAAGTAAGGTTTTTCCTTAAACTTTGTTCTTCTGAAACTTTGCAAGTTTACTTGAATTGTTTCACTTCTACCTTTCGTTATAATTGCTAGGTTAGATTAAACTTAGAATTGTGTGATTGTTCATCTTATAATAGCTAAGTACCTTGCTTCAAATTAATAAGCAAGGGGTTTAGCTCCATCAACACAACTATCCTTAATGATCCTTGGGCTAATATTCAAAGTTGGATGCGCGTTCTATCTCTATTATACGTAGGGTTCGTATTATTATCCATCATTTCAATTTGATATTTACAACTCTTATTACATACTATAGCCATCTGAACTCATTAATATAGTTGAGATAAATGATAGCTGATGTGAATCCAAGTTCAAAGCCTAAAGAGATCCAAGATCCATTAATAGTACAAGAAGGCCCAATCACAAGGTCCAAATCCAAGAAGCTTCAAGAAGGCATATTGGGTTTAATTAAGGACATTTGGAAAGCCCATGAATTTCAGCCCAATAAGGCATCCATGGAGGCCCAAGGAATAATATTTAACTTATTTTTGTGTTAATAACAATTAGGGTTACATGTAGCCACCATATACAAGTTAATAGGGTAATTAATACCAAGTAATGGCTATTATTATGGGTAGTGGTTACTAAAGTTAATGGGGTAATCAATACCAAGTAATGGCTATTAATGTGGGTAATGGTTATTAAGGCCATTTAAGAGTAAAAGTAATCCTATGTGTGTGAGTCTATTTTAGTAGTGTGAGCATGGACTTGTACACTATATAAACAAGTCCTTTTCTTTCTTTTGTAGCATGAATGAATTTGATATATGAATTATAACTTTGTTTGAGTTTTATTGTGAGGAATTTTGTCTTTAATTTCTTGCATAAACTTTGTGACTTATCAAGCTTTATTCTAGCTTGTGGTGTCAAAATCTAAATCTTTGTTTTCTTGTTATTTATCAAACATTCTTGTTTGTGGCATAAGAGGAAATTCAAAGTCTATCTTAGTATCTTTATCCTTGTTGGTAAAGGGGTTAAGTAGCATCTATCTTCTTACTTCAATCTTTGAACGATCCAAATTTGTGGATTAAATTGGTAATTTCTAGTTTTCTTCTAATTCAACTTATCATAGTATTCTTGCTATTGGGGAGTTAATTGATGAAACCTACAATTCCCATCAATAGCACAATTGGTGCATGTTTGCACATGTTTGAACGCAAAACGTGAACTCGTGCATATTAGTGCACAAATGACTTCAAACATGTTATCTAATGTTCCAATTGCATATTAACAATAAGAATTACATATTATAGCATTCTAAATAATTCAATATGGTTGACAAATTTGAAAGCGCAATGTGTGCACGTTTGTACATGTTTGAACGAAAAATGTCAACTCGTGCACATTTGTGCACAAATGGTGATATATGAATTATAACTTTGTTTGAGTTTTATTGTTAGGAATTTTTTCTTTAATTTCTTGCATAAACTTTGTGACTTATCAAGCTTTATTCTAGCTTGTGGTGTCAAAATCTAAATCTTTGTTTTCTTGTTATTTATCAAACTTTCTTGTTTGTGGCATAAGAGGAAATTCAAACTCTATCTTAGTATCTTATCCTTGTTGGTAAAGGGGTTAAGTAGCATCTATCTTCTTACTTCAATCTTTGAACGATATGAATTTATGGATTAAATTGGTAATTTCTAGTTTTCTTCTAATTCAACTTATCATAGTATTCTTGCTATTGGGGAGTTAATTGATGAAACCTACAATTCCCATCATAAGTGGTATCAGAGCATTGGCTTAAGATTGAGGTTTCATATCCAAAACTATCTTTTAGTTCTCAATATCTTATGTTCATCTTATATTTTTCACCTTTCTTGCTATCTATTGTTCTTGTTATTTTTTTTTTCTTCTTATCTCAAGATTTTGTTTGCATATATCAAAAAAAAAATTGTTATCTTTGAGATTTTTGTGATACCTTTCAATTCATGCATATATATAAAAAAAAAGAAATTCGTCCATAAAAAAAAATATATGTTATCTTTGATATTCTTATGTTAGATCTCAATTTACATTAAAAAAAATTGACTCTTCATATTCCATTGAGATCTATCTTTATAATTCTGTCTCTTTGTGTTCTTTGATGATCTATCTTTGTTTTTCATTTCTATTAGCCTATTTGTTACAAATTGTTCAATTCTTTAAGCCTACCTTATTATTTTCTTATTAGCCTACCTTATTATTATTTTTTTTATCATTGATTACTACATTCTTGAATTTTGTTTGATTGAAAAACTTAGTTCATCTAAGAAATCAAAAGGCAAATTTGAGAGGTAAAAGGCAAGAGTGTGAGATCATTAAAGAAAAAGCCAAAATTGAGTGTAAACACGAGTGGTATACATCAAGTTTGAG
The DNA here is from genome assembly GCA_947683625.1 of Mallotus nudiflorus. NCBI lineage: Eukaryota > Viridiplantae > Streptophyta > Magnoliopsida > Malpighiales > Euphorbiaceae > Mallotus > Mallotus nudiflorus. Next base: position 23,788 of record CANTUR010001575.1, read on the forward strand.
TGAAACACGCGAGGGAGTGTTGTAAGATTGTTTCTTTCTATTTTCTTTTGTTAAAATTTTAGGTTTTACAATCATGTCAAAAGACACAAGTTCTTCTTCTACAAATGATCATGTGATTCAAGCTATGTAATAACAATTCGAAAGAATGTTTAACATGATGGCGGGAGTCAATGAGAAATTAGAGAGGCATGATGGCATCCTTAACCAATTACAAGGAGAGCCTAGACAAAGGAGACGTCCACTAATTGACCAAGAGGACTATGAAGGAGAGGATGAATTGGATGATGATCAAGTCACCTTGGTGGGACAACAAATCAATCCTAGGAGACAAGCTAGGAGAGGACGTCCTAATGATGATGTTGATCGCAACCTTGGAAGCATCAAAATGAAGATTCCTTCATTCCAAGGAAGAAATGATCCAGATGTGTACCTTGAATGGGAGAGGAAAGTGGAACTCATCTTTGAATGTCATAATTATTCGGAGGAGAAAAAGGTAAAACTTGCCGCTGTTGAGTTTAGTGATTATGCAATTGTTTGGTGGGATAAATTTTGCAAGGAAAGATGTAGATATGGAGAAAGACCCGTGGAGTCTTGGAGGGAAATGAAGCAAATCATGAGAAAGAGGTTTGTTCCAAGCCACTACTATAGAGAGCTTCATCAAAGGTTACAAACTCTAATTCAAGGATCCATGAGTGTGGAGGAGTATCATAAAGAAATGGAGAAGGCTATGATTAGAGCAAATATGGTAGAAGATCATGAAGCTACCATGGCAAGGTTCTTGAGAGGGCTAAACAAAAACATTGTTTATGTTGTTGATTTGCAACATTATGTGGAGATTGAAGATATGGTGAATTTGGCCATGAAAGTGGAAAGGCAATTGAAAGGAAAGAGGTATGATTCTAAACCAAATGTGGGTTCTTCTTCTTCTTGGAAAACTTCTTGGGGGAAAAAGGATGATAAACCTTTTAATAAGTCAAAAGTGGAAGAAACTAAACCTAAAATTGACTTAGGTAATAAGGGAAAGGGTGAGAATCAACTAGCCCAAACTAGGGGAATCAAATGTTTTAAGTGTTTGGGTCATGGGCACATTGCTAGGGAGTGTCCAAATAAGAAAGCTATGATTCTAAGGGATGGTGATATTGAATCGGAGAGTGAGGGGGATAGTGATGATGATATGCCTTCTTTAGAAGATTATAGTGATGTTGAATGTGCTAAGGGAGATAATCTTGTTGTTCAAAGAACATTGAGTTTCCAAAATAAACATGATGTCCATAGGGAGCAAAGGGAAAATTTGTTTCATACTCATTGTTTGATTTCTAACAAGTTGTGCAACATGATTATGGATAGTGGAAGTTATACTAATGTAGCAAGCACTTTGCTAGTGGAGAAATTGAAGTTGCCTACTACCAAGCACCTAAGACTATACAAGTTGCAATGGCTTAATGAAAGTGGAGTTGTAAAGGTAAATAAGCAAGTTCTAATTTCTTTTCAAATTGGTAGATATAAGGATGAGGTGTTGTGTGATGTGTTGCCAATGTTGACCGGACATATGTTATTGGGGAGACCTTGGCAATATGATAGAAGGGCTAATCATGATGGATTCAAAAATATGTATACTTTAACTATGGATGGAAAAAGGTTTAACCTTGGACCATTAACTCCAAAACCAATTTTTGAAGATCAAATGCGCATCAAGCAACAATATGAAGAAATGGGTTCTTCATTGGGAAATTCATTGGGAAGGGAAACCTTTGAGAGTAAAGAAAAAGGTGAGATGAGTGAACCTAAAAATTCCAATTCTCTTGACCAAAATGGGAAACACATGGTGAGAGAAAACAAGGAAGGTTCAAATGAAAGAAAAATGAGTGTTTATGCAAAAATGAGTGATGTGAAGGAAGCTATGCTTTTGAGGCAACACATGCTTGTACTTATGTATAAGGAGATTTTGCATATTTCTAACGAAATAACCAATGGTTTGCCTAGTGTTGTTGTTGATCTCTTACAGGTTTATGAAGATTTATTCCCAGAAGAAATTCCAAATGGTTCACCACCTAAAAGAGGCATTGAGCACCAAATTGATTTCATACCCGGAGCAAGCATTCCAAATAGACCAGCATATAGATGTAATCCGGAGGAGACCAAGGAAATCCAAAAGCAAGTGAGTGAGCTTATGGAGAAGGGTTATGTTCATGAAAGCATGAGTCCATGTGTCGTACCCGTCTTGTTAGTGCCTAAGAAAGATGGAACTTGGAGGATGTGTGTTGATTGTCGTGCCATCAACAAAATCATGGTAAAGTATAGACATCCCATTCCTAGGCTATATGACATGTTGGATGAATTGCATGGTTCATATTTGTTTTCAAAAATTGATTTGAAATCTGGTTATCATCAAATTAGAATGAGAGAAGGTGATGAATGGAAAACAGCTTTTAAAACTAAACATGGTTTATATGAGTGGTTAGTAATGCCTTTTGGTTTAACTAATGCACCAAGCACTTTCATGAGATTGATGAATAATGTTTTAAGAGCATTCATAGGCAAATTTGTTGTTGTCTATTTTGATGATATCTTGGTTTATAGCAAAAATTTAGATAAGCATGTACAACATTTGACTTGTGTTTTTGATGTGCTTAGAGAAGAGAAGTTGTATGCTAATCTAAAGAAATGTTGTTTTTGCACTAATGAAATTACTTTTCTTGGATATATTTTCAATGACAAGGGCATTCATGTTGATTAAGAAAACGTAAAAGTAATTAAAGAATGGCCAACACCCACAAGTGTAAGTGATGCAAGAAGCTTTCATGGTTTAGCTAGCTTTTATAGAAGGTTCATTAAAAAATTTTCTACCATAGCTGCACCTTTAACTGAATGCATCAAAAAGAATGTTGGTTTTAAGTGGGGAATTGAACAAGATGAGGCTTTTAACTTGCTAAAAGACAAATTAAGTTCTGCACCCTTATTATCTTTGCCAAATTTTACTAAACCTTTTGAGATTGAGTGCAATGCAAGTGGCATAGGTATTGGAGGAGTTTTGATGCAAGAAGGCAAGCCCATAGCATTCTTTAGCGAAAAGCTAAGTGGAGCAAGTCTAAACTACCCTACATATGACAAGGAGTTCTATGCATAGGTGAGGGTTCTAAGGACATGGCAGCATTACCTTGGTTACAAAGAATTCATAATTCACACTGACCATGAGTCCTTGAAGTATCTCAAAGGACAAGGAAAGCTCAACAAGAGACATGCAAAATGGGTGGAATTCATTGAATCCTTTCCGTACATCATTAAGTACAAACAAGGGAAAGAAAATGTGGTGGCCGATGCATTATCAAGAAGGTATGCCTTGATCTCTAAACTTGATGCAAAATTATTAGGATTTGAATACATCAAAGATCTTTATTCTAATGATCTTGATTTTGCCAATGTTTATGGGGCATGTGAGAAAGGGGGTTTTGATAAGTTCTATAAGTTTGATGGTTTTCTTTTTCGGGAAAACAAATTGTGTATGCCACAAAGTTCTTTAAAAGAGTTACTTGTGAGAGAGGCACATAGCAGAGGTTTAATGGGGCATTTTGGGATTAAGAAAACTTTGGATGTGTTGGGTGACCATTTCTTTTGGCCACACATGAAAATGGATGTTAAGAGAATTTATGAGAAATGCATTACTTGCAAACAAGCCAAATCCAAAGCAATGCCTCATGGTTCGTATACACCTCTTACCATACCAAATGAACCTTAGGTAGACATTTCTATGGATTTTGTTTTAGGATTACCTAGGTCCAAGGGAGGGAGAGATTCCATTTTTGTTATTGTGGACAGGTTTAGCAAAATGGCACATTTCATTCCATGTCACAGGAGAGATGATGCAACCCATATTGCCAATCTATTCTTCAAGGAGATTGTTAGGCTACATGGAGTGCCAAGGACCATTGTGAGTGATAGGGATGTCAAATTGCTAAGTCACTTTTGGAAGACTCTTTGGGGAAAGATGGGGACAAAGCTTTTGTATTCTACAACTTGTCATTCAAAAATGGATGGAAAAACAGAGGTGGTCAATAGGACACTTTCAACCCTTTTGAGGGCTGTCATCCAAAGAAATCTGAAGAATTGGGAAGAATGTTTGCCACATGTGGAATTTGCTTACAATAGGAGTGTGCATGGTTCAACAAATTGCTCACCATTTGAAGTTGTGTATGGATTCAACCCATTAACTCCATTAGATTTGCTACCATTGCCATTGGACAAAGCTAATCTAGAGGGAAACAAAAAGCTGAGTTCATCAAGACTTTGCATGAGAGGGTGCATGCAAACATTGAGAAGAAGACACTCCAATATGAAAAGCAACACAACAAAGGGAGGAAGAAAGTCATTTTTGAGCCCGGAGATTGGGTGTGGGTGCACTTGAGGAAGGAAAGATTTCCTAACCAAAGGAAATCAAAGCTTATGCCAAGAGGAGATGGTCCTTTTAAAGTGCTTCAATGCATAAAGAACAATGCCTACAAGCTAGAACTTCCAAGCAAGTATGGCAATGTTAGTGCTACTTTCAATGTTAGTGACTTATCTTTGTTTGATGTAGGTGATAAAGATGATGGACCTGATTTAGGACAAATCCTTTTGAAGAAAAGGGGAATGATGTGAATCCAAGTTCAAAGCCTAAAGAGATCCAAGATCCATTAATAGTACAAGAAGGCCCAATCACAAGGTCCGAATCCAAGAAGCTTCAAGAAGCCATATTGGGTTTAATTAGGGACATTTGGAAAGCTCAAAAAATTCAACCCAATAAAGCATACCCATTAATAGTACAAGAAGGCCCAATCACAAGGTCCAAATCCAAGAAGCTTCAAGAAGCCATATTGGGTTTAATTAGGGACATTTGGAAAGCTCAAGAAATTCAACCCAATAAAGCATCCATAGAGGCCCATGGAATAATATTTAACTTGTTTTTGTGTTAATAACAATGAGGGTTACATGTAGCCACCATATACAAGTTAATGGGGAAATTAATACCAAGTAACGGCTATTAATGTGGGTAGTGGTTATTAAGAGTTAATGGGGCAATTAATACCAAGTAATGGCTATTAATGTGGGTTGTGGTTATTAAGAGTTAATGGGGCAATTAATACCAAGTAATGGCTATTAATGTGGGTGGTGGTTATTAAGGCCATTTAAGAGTAAAAGTAATCCTATGTGTGTGAGTCTATTTTAGTAGTGTGTGCATGGACCTTGTACACTATATAAACAAGTCCTTTTCTTTCTTTTGTAGCATGAATGAATTTGATATATGAATTATAACTTTGTTTGATTTTTATTGTGAGGAATTTTGTCTTTAATTTCTTGCATAAACTTTGTGACTTATCAAGCTTTATTCTAGCATGTGGTGTCAAAATCTAAATCTTTGTTTTCTTGTTATTTATCAAACATTCTTATTTATGGCATAAGAGGAAATTCAAAGTCTATCTTAATATCTTTATCCTTTTTGGTAAAGGGGTTAAGTAGCATCTATCTTCTTACTTCAATCTTTGAACGATCCGAATTTGTGGATTAAATTGGTAATTTCTAGTTTTCTTCTAATTCAACTTATCATAGTATTCTTGCTATTGGGGAGTTAATTGATGAAACCTACAATTCCCATCAAACGGTTTTTAGACATGTTATCCAATTTCCCAATTGCACATTTACAGTAATTTTTACATATTATATAGCATTCTAATCTCATTAATATAGTTGACATAATTGCAACCACAATTTGTGCACGTTTGCACATGTTTGAACACAAAACGTGAACTCATGCATGTTTATGAACAAATCATTATGAACATGTTATCCAATGTTCCAAATTCATATTTACATTACTCAGCACATGTTATTACCTTCTGAACTCTTTAATATAGTTGACAAATTCGTTTGCGCAGTTTCTGCACGTTTGTACATGTTTGAACGAAAAAACATGAACTCGTGCAAATTTGTGCACGAATGGTTTTAAACTTGTTATCCAATTTTCCAATTGCACATTTACAGTAGTTTGTGTGTATTATAGCAATCTAATCTCATTATTATAGTTGAAATAATTGAAAGCACAATTTGTGCACATTTGCACATGTTCAAATGCAAAACGTGAACTCGTGTAAATTTGTGCACAGATGATTTGGAACATGTTATCCAATGTATCAATTACATGTTTACAATGCCTATGGCATATTATAGCCTGCTAAACTCATCAATATAATTGAGATGATTGACAGAACAATTGGTGCACTTTTGCGCACATTTGAATGTGTGCACGTTTAGTACATGTTTGAACGAAAAGCATGAACTCATGCAAATTTGTGCACAAACGGTTTTAAACATGATATCCAATGTTCCAATTTCACATTTACAATACTTAGTATGTATTGTAGCATTCTGATCTTATTAATACTGTTGACAAAATTGAAAACATAATTTGCGTATGTTCGAAACGCAAAATGTGAGCTCGTGTAAATTTGTGCACAAATGATTTGGAACATGTTATCCAATGTTTCAATTGCATGTTTAAAACTCTTCTGGCATATTATAGCCTTCTAAACTCATTAATATATTTGAGACAATTGACATAACAATTGGCGAACGTTCGCGCATGTTTGAATGTGTGCACGTTTGTGCATGTTTGAACGCAAAAATGAACTCGTGCAAATTTGGGCATAAATGGTTTTAAATTTGTTAACCAATTTCCAAATTGCACAGTTACAGTAATTTTTATGTACTATAGCATTCTAATCCCATTACTATAGTTCACATAATTGAAAGTACAATTTGTGCACATTTGTGCATGTTTGAACGCAAAACGTGAACTCATGCATATTTGTGCACAAATGATTTTAAACATGTTATCCAATGTTCAAATGCATATTCACAATACTTAGGCCATGTTATTGCATTCTTAACACTTTAATATATTTGTGAAAATTGAAAGCACAATTTGTGCACGTTTGTAAACGTTTGAACGAAAAATGAGAACTCGTGCAAATTTGTGCACAAACGGTTTTAAACATGCCATCCAGTGTTCCAATTTCACATTTAAAATAATTAGTATGTATTATAGTATTCTAATCTCATTAACATAGTTGACATAATGGAAAGGCACAATTCGTGCACTTTTGCGCACGTTTGAACAAAACATGAACTCGTGTGAATTTGTGCACAAATGATTTGGAACATGTTATCCATCATTTCAATTTGATATTTACAACTCTTATTACATACTATATCCATCTGAACTCATTAATATAGTTGAGATAGATGATAGCACAATTGGTGCATGTTTGCGCGTGTTTGAACACAAAACGTGAACTCGTGCATATTAGTGCTCAAATGACTTCAAACATGTTATCCAATGTTCCAATTGCACATTAATAATAAGAATTACATATTATAGCATTCTAAATAATTCAATATGGTAGACAAATTTGAAAGCGTAATGTGTGCACGTTTGTACGTGTTTGAACGAAAAATGTCAACTCGTGCACATTTGTGCACAAATGGTTTTAGGCATGTTATCCAATTTCCCAATTGCACATTTACAGTAATTTTTACATATTATATAGCATTCTAATCTCATTAATATAGTTGACATAATTGCAACCACAATTTGTGCACGTTTGAGCATGTTTGAACACAAAACGTGAACTCGTGCATGTTTGTGAACAAATCATTCAGAACATGTTATCCAATGTTCCAAATTCATATTTACAATACTCAGCACATGTTATTACCTTTTGAACTGTTTACTATAGTTGACAAATTTGTTTGCGCAGTTTGTGCACGTTTGTACATGTTTGAACGAAAAACATGAACTCGTGTAAATTTGTGCACGAATGGTTTTAAACTTGTTATCCAATTTTCCAATTGCACATTTACAGTATTTTGCATGTATTAAATCAATCTAATCTCATTAATATAGTTGATATAATTGAAAGCACAATTTTTGCACATTTGCGCATGTTCGAACGCAAAACGTGAACTCGTGTACATTTGTGCACAAATGATTTGGAACATGTTATCCAATGTCTCAATTGCATGTTTACAACGCCTATGGCATATTATAGCCTGCTAAACTCATCAATATATTTGAGATGATTGACAGAACAATTGGTGCACTTTTGCGCATATTTGCATGTGTGCACGTTTAGTACATGTATGAACGAAAAGCATGAACTTGTGGAAATTTGTGCACAAACGGTTTTACACATGCTATCTGATGTTCCAATTTCACATTTACAATACTTAGTATGTATTGTAGCATTCTGATCTCATTAATATTGTTGACATAATTGAAAGCACAATTTGCGCATGTTCGAAACGCAAAACGTGAGCCTCGTGTAAATTTGTGCACAAATGATTTGGAACATGTTATCCAATGTTTCAATTGCATATTTACAACTCTTATGGCATATTATAGCCTTCTAAACTCATTAATATATTTGAGACAATTGACATAACAATTGGTGCACGTTCGCGCATGTTTGAATGTGTGCACGTTTGTGCATAGTTTGAAACGCAAAACATGAACTCGTGCAAATTTTTGCACAAATGGGTTTAAATTTGTTAAACAATTTCCCAATTGCACATTTATAGTAATTTTTATGTACTGTAGCATTCTAATCTCATTACTATAGCTCACATAATTGAAAGCTCAATTTGTGCACGTTTGCGCATGTTTGAACGCAAAACGTGAACTCGTGCATATTTGTGCACAAATGATTTCAAACATGTTATCCAATGTTCAAATGCATATTCACAATACTTAGCCCATGTTATTGCATTCTGAACACTTGAATATAGTTGTGAAAATTGAAAGCACAATTTGTGCACGTTTGTAAATGTTTGAACGAAAAATGCGAACTCGCGCAAATTTGTGAACAAATGGTTTTAAACATGTTATCTAGTGTTCCAATTTCAAATTTACAATACTTAGTATGTATTATATCTTTCTAATCTCATTAACATAGTTGACATAATTGAAAGGCACAATTCGTGCACTTTTGCGCACGTTTGAACACAAAATGTGAACTCGTGTGAATTTGTGCACAAATGATTTGGAACATGTTATCCATTGTTTCAATTTGATATTTAAAAACTCTTATTACATATTATAGCCATTTGAACTCATTAATATAGTTGAGATAGATGATAGCACAATTGGTGCACGTTTGCCCGTGTTTGAACGCAAAACGTGAACTCATGCATATTAGTGATCAAATGACTTCAAACATGTTATCCAATGTTCCAATTGCACATTAACAATAGGAATTACATATTATAGCATTCTAAATAATTCAATACGGTTGACAAATTTGAAAGGGCAATGTGTGCACGTTTGTACGTGTTTGAACGAAAATTGTCAACTCGTGCACATTTGTGCACAAATGGTTTTAGACATGTTATCCAATTTCCCAATTTCACATTTATAGTAATTTTTATGTATTATATAGAATTCTAATCTCATTAATATAGTTGACATATTTGCAACCACAACTTGTGCACGTTTGCGCATGCTTGAACGCAAAACGTGAACTCGTGCATGTTTGTGAACAAATCATTCTGAACATGTTATCCAATGTTCCAAATTCATATTTACAATACTCAGCACATGTTATTACCTTCTGAACTTTTTAATATAGTTGACAAATTCGTTTGCGCAGTTTGTGCATGTTTGTACATGTTTGAACGAAAAACATGAACTCATGCATATTTGTGCACGAATGGTTTTAAACTTGTTATCGAATTTTCCAATTGCACATTTATAGTAGTTTGCGTGTATTATAGCAATCTAATCTCATTAATATAGTTGACATAATTGAAAGCACAATTTGTGCACATTTGTGCATGTTCGAACGCAAAACGTGAACTCGTGTAGATTTGTGCACAGATGATTTGGAACATGTTATCCAATGTCTCAAATGCATTTTTACAACTCCTATGACATTTTATAGCCTGCTAAAATCATTAATATATTTGAGATGATTGACAGAACAATTGGTACACTTTTGCGCACGTTTGAATGTGTGCACATTTAGTACATGTTTGAACGAAAAGCATGAACTCATGCAAATTTGTGCACAAACGGTTTTAAACATGCTATCCAATGTTCAAATTTCACATTTACAATACTTATTATGAATTGTAGCATTCTGATCTCATTAATATTGTTGACATAATTGAAAGCACAATTTGCGCATGTTCGAACACAAAACGTGAGCTCGTGGAAATTTGTGCACAAATGATTTGGAACATGTTATCCAATATTTCAATTACATGTTTACAAATATTATGGCATATTATAGCCTTCTAAACTCATTAATATATTTGAGACAATTGACATAATAATTGGTGGACGTTTGCGCATGTTTGAATGTGTGCACATTTGTGCATGTTTGAACGCAAAACATGAACTCGTGCAAATTTGTGCACAAATGGTTTTAAATTTGTTAACCAATTTCCCAATTGCACATTTACAGTAATTCGTATGTACTGTAGCATTCTAATCTCATTACTATAGTTCACATAATTGAAAGTACAATTTGTGCACGTTTGCGCATGTTTGAACGCAAAATGTGAACTCATGCATATTTGTGCACAAATGATTTTAAACATGTTATCCAATGTTTAAATGCATATTCACAATACTTAGGCCATGTTATTGCATTCTGAACACTTTAATATAGTTGTGAAAATTGAAAGCACAATTTGTGCACGTTTGTAAATGTTTGAACGAAAAATGCGAACTCGTGCAAATTTGTGCACAAACGGTTTTACACATGTCATCTAGTGTTCCAATTTCACATTTACAATACTTAGTATGTATAATAGCATTCTAATATCATTAACATAGTTGACATAATTGAAAGGCACAATTCATGCACTTTTGCGCACGTTTGAACAAAAATGTGAACTCATGTGAATTTGTGCACAAATGATTTGGAACATGTTATCCATCATTTCAATTTGATATTTACAACTCTTATTACATACTATAGCCATCTGAACTCATTAATATAGTTGAGATAGATGATAGCACAATTCGTGCACGTTTGTGCGTGTTTGAACGCAAAACGTGAACTCGTGCATATTAGTGCTCAAATGACTTCAAACATGTTATCCAATGTTCCAATTGCACATTAACAATAAGAATTACATATTATAGCATTCTAAATAATTCAATACGGTTAACAAATTTGAAAGCGCAATGTGTGCACGTTTGTACGTGTTTGAACGAAAAATGTTAACTCGTGCACATTTCTGCACAAATGGTTTTAGACATGTTATCCAATTTGCCAATTTCACATTTACAGTAATTTTTATGTATTATATAGCATTCTAATCTCATTAATATAGTTGACATAATTGCAATCACAATTTGTGCACGTTTGTGCATGTTTGAACGTAAAACGTGAACTCATGCATGTTTGTGAACAAATCATTCTGAACATGTTATCCAATGTTCCAAATTCATATTTACAATACTCATCACATGTTATTACCTTCTAAACTCTTTAATATAGTTGACAAATTCGTTTGCGCAGTTTGTGCACGTTTGTACATGTTTGAACGAAAAACATGAACTCGTGCAAATTTGTGCACGAATGGTTTTAAACTTGTTATTTAATTTTCCAATTGCACATTAATAGTAGTTTGCGTGTATTATAGCAATCTAATCTCATTAATATAGTTGACATAATTGAAAGCACAATTTGTGCACATTTGCGCATGTTCGAACGCATAAAGTAAACTTGTGTAGATTTGTGCACGGATGATTTTGAACATGTTATCCAATGTCTCAATTGTATGTTTACAACTCCTATGGCATATTATAGCCTACTAAACTCATCAATATATTTGAGATGATTGACAGAATAATTGGTGCACTTTTGCGCACGTTTGAATGTGTGCACGTTTAGTACATGTTTGAACGAAAAGCATGAACTCGTGCAAATTTGTGCACAAACGGTTTTAAACATGCTATCCAATGTTCCAATTTCACATTTACAATACTTAGTATGTATTGTTACATTCTGATCTCATTAATATTGTTGACATAATTGAAAGCACAATTTGCGCATGTTCGAACGTAAAACGTGAGCTTGTGTAAATTTATGCACAAATGATTTGGAACATGTTATCCAATGTTTCAATTGCATGTTTACAAATCTTATGGCATATTATAGCCTTCTAAACTCATTAATATATTTGATACAATTGACATAACAATTGGTGCACGTTCGCGCATGTTTGAATGTGTGCACGTTTGTGCATGTTTGAACGCAAAACATGAACTCGTGCAAATTTGTGCACAAATGGTTTTAAATTTGTTAACCAATTTCCCAATTACACATTTATAGTAATTCATATGTACTCTAGCATTCTAATCTCATTACTATAGTTCACATAATTGGAAGTACAATTTGTGCACGTTTGCGCATGTTTGAACGCAAAACGTGAACTCGTGCATATTTGTACACAAATGATTTTAAACATGTTATCCAATGTTCAAATTCATAGTCACAATACTTAGCCCATGTTATTGCATTCTGAACACTTTAATATAGTTGTGAAAATTGAAAGCACAATTTGTGCACGTTTGTAAACGTTTGAATGAAAAATGCGAACTCGTGCAAATTTGTGCACAAACGATTTTAAACATGTCATCCAGTGTTCCAATTTCACATTTACAATACTTAGTATGTATTATAGCATTCTAATCTCATTAACATAGTTGACATCATTGAAAGGCACAATTTGTGCACTTTTGCGCACGTTTGGACACAAAACTTCAACTCGTGTGAATTTGTGTACAAATGATTTGGAACATGTTATCCATCGTTTGAATTTGATATTTACAACTCTTATTACATACTATAGCCATCTGAACTCATTAATATAGTTGAGATAAATGATAGCTAATATGAACCCTAAAAGGGATCAACAACATCTGAATATGAAGAATTCAAGCTAATTAGCTTAATATGATATTTTGAAATTAATTAGCTTGATTGGATGAATTTTGATTTATTTCCCTATTTTGGAGTCAATAAGGAAGATTCAAGAAGATTCTAGAAAATGTGAAAGGATTTAAGAATATTCCAAGTCAAAGTCAACAAGTTAAAGTCAAAGTCAAATAGTCAACAAGTCAAAGTCAAGGATCAATGGTCAACATGTGACATGGCATGCGTCAATGCTTAGTTGTCATGAGTTGTCATTTTGCTTAATTGTCATGATTTGTAATGAGTTGTCAATTTTGACTTTTCAAAGATGAGTTATCACTAGTTGTCCTATTTTGAAGGAAATCTCCTAAATTAAGGATTTTCCTATATAGGTATATTTGGGAATAAGGAATAGAACCTTTTCCTTCAAGGATTAGGTTGTTTACATGCCTATATAAGGGCTATAACTATGTAAAAAGAATTTAGAAAATCATTGAAATATTAAAAGGGAGGTTTTTAATCTAGTTCACATAATTGAAAATACAATTTGTGCACGTTTGAGCATGTTTGAACGCAAAACGTGAACTCGTGCATATTTGTGCACACATGATTTTAAACATGTTATCCAATGTTCAAATGAATATTCATAATACTTAGCCCATGCTATTGGATTCTGAACACTTTAATATTGTTGTGAAAATTGAAAGCACAATTTGTGCACGTTTGTAAATGTTTGAACGAAAAATGTGAACTCATGCAAATTTGTGTACAAACGGTTTTAAACATGTTATCCAGTGTTCCAATTTCACAATTACAATACTTAGTATGTATTATATAGCATTCTAATCTAATTAACATAGTTGACATAATTCAAAAGGCATAATTCATACACTTTTACGCATGTTTGAACACAAAATGTGAACCCATGTAAATTTGTGCACAAATGATTTGGAACATGTTATCCATCATTTCAATTTGATATTTTCAACTCTTATTGCATACTATAGCCATCTGAACTCATTAATACAGTTGAGATAAATGATAGCACAATTGGTGCACGTTTGCGCATGTTTGAACGCAAAACATGAACTCGTGCATATTAGTGCACAAATGACTTTAAACATGTTATCCAATGTTCCAATTGCATATTAACAATAAGAATTACACATTATATAGCATTCTAAATCAATTTAATATGGTTGACAAATTTGAAAGCGCAATGTGTGCACGTTTGTACATGTTTGAACAAAAAACGTCAACTCGTGTGCATTTGTGCACAAATGGTTTTAAACATGTTATCCAATTGCACATTTATAGCAATTTTTATGTATTATATAGCATTCTAATCTCATTAATGTAGTTGACATAATTGCAACCACAATTTGTGCACGTTTGCGCATATTTGAACGCAAAACGTGAACTCATGCATATTTGTGAACAAATCATTTTAAACATGTTATCCAATGCTCCAAATTCATATTTACAATATTCAGCACATGTTATTACCTTCTAAACTCTTTAATATAGTTGACAAAATCATTTGCACAGTTTGTGCACGTTTGTACATGTTTGAACGAAAAACATGAAGTCGTGCAAATTTGTGCACAAATGGATTTAAACTTGTTATCCAATTTTGCAATTGCACATTTATAGTAGTTTGCATGTATTATAGCAATCTAATCTCATTAATACAGTTGACATAATTGAACATGAACTCATGCAAATTTGTGCACAAACGGTTTTAAACATGTTATCCAATGTTCCAATTTCACATTTACAATACTTAGTGTGTATTGTAGCATTCTAATCTCATTAATATTGCTGACATAATTGAAAGCACAATTTGCGCATGTTCGAACGTAAAACGTGAGCTCGTGTAAAGTTGTTCACAAATGATTTGGAACATGTTATCCAATGTTTCAATTGCATGTTTACAACTCTTATGGCATATTATGGCCTTCTAAACTCGTTAATATATTTGAGACAATTGACATATAAATTGGTGCACGTTCGCGCAGGTTTGAATGTGTGCATGTTTGTACATGTTTGAACGCAAAACATGAACTCATGCAAATTTGTGCACAAATGATTTTAAATTTGTTAACCAGTTTCCCAATTGCACATTTACAGTAATTCGCATGTACTGTAGCATTCTAATCTCATTAATCTAGTTCACATAATTGAAAGTACAATTTGTGCATGTTTGCGCATGTTTGAACGCAAAACGTGAACTCGTGCATATTTGTGCACACATGATTTTAAACATGTTATCCAATGTTTAAATGCATATTCACAGTACTTAGCCCATGCTATTGCATTCTGAACACTTTAATATTGTTGTGAAAATTGAAAGCACAATTTGTGGACGTTTGTAAATGTTTGAACGAAAAATGTGAACTCGTGCAAATTTGTGCACAAACAGTTTTACACATGTTATCCAGTGTTCCAATTTCACATTTACAATACTTAGTATGTATTATATAGCATTCTAATCTCATTACCATAGTTGACATAATTGAAAGGCACAATTCATGCACTTTTGAGCATGTTTGAACATAAAACGTGAACCCGCGTAAATTTGTGCACAAATGATTTGGAACATGTTATCCATCATTTCAATTTGATATTTGCAACTCTTATTGTATACTATAGCCATCTGAACTCATTAATACAGTTGAGATAAATGATAGCACAATTGGTGCACGTTTGCGTATGTTTGAACGCAAAACGTGAACTCGTGCATATTAGTGCACAAATGACTTTAAACATGTTATCCAATGTTCCAATTGCATATTAACAATAAGAATTACATATTATATAGCATTCTAAAACAATTTAATATGGTTGACAAATTTGAAAGCGCAATGTGTGCACGTTTGTACATGTTTGAACGAAAAACGTCAACTCGTGCGCATTTGTGCACAAATGGTTTTAAACATGTTATCCAATTGCACATTTACAGCAATTTTTACGTATTATATAGCATTCTAATCTCATTAATATAGTTGACATAATTGCAACCACAATTTGTGTACGTTTGCGCATGTTTGAACGCAAAACGTGAACTCGTGCATATTTGTGAACAAATCATTTTAAACATGTTATCCAATGTTCCAAATTCATATTTACAATACTCAGCACATGTTATTACCTTATAAACTCTTTAATATAGTTGACAAAATCGTTTGCGCAGTTTGTGGACGTTTTTACATGTTTGAATGAAAAACATGAAGTCGTGCAAATTTGTGCACAAATGGTTTTAAACTTGTTATCCAATTTTCGAATTGCACATTTATAGTAGTTTGCATGTATTATAGCAATCTAATCTCATTAATACAGTTGACATAATTGAAAGCACAATTTGTGCACATTTCCGCATGTTCGAACGCAAAACGTGAACTCATGTAAATTTGTGCACAAATGATTTAGAACATGTTATCCAATGTTTCAATTGCATGTTTACAAATCCTATAGAATATTATGGCCTTCTAAACTCATCAATTTGTTTGAGATGATTGACAGAATAATTGGTGCACTTTTGCGCACGTTGGAATGTGTGCACGTTTAGTACATGTTTGAACGGAAAACATGAACTCGTGCAAATTTATGCGCAAATAGTTTTAAACAAGTTATCCAATGTTCCAATTTCACATTTACAATACTTAGTATGTATTGTAGCATTCTAATCTCATTAATATTGTTGACATAATTGAAAGCACAATTTGCGCATGTTCGAACGCAAAACGTGAGCTCGTGTAAAGTTGTGCACAAATGATTTGGAACATTTTATCCAATGTTTCAATTGCATGTTTACAACTCTTATGGCATATTATGGCCTTCTAAACTCGTTAATATATTTGAGACAATTGACATAACAATTGGTGCACGTTTGCGCAGGTTTGAATGTGTGCACGTTTGTACATGTTTGAACGCAAAACATGAACTCGTGCAAATTTGTGCACAAATGGTTTTTAATTTGTTAACCAGTTTCCCAATTGCACATTTACAGTAATTCACATGTACTGTAGCATTCTAATCTCATTAATCTAGTTCACAAAATTGAAAGTACAATTTGTGCACGTTTGCACATGTTTGAACGCAAAACGTGAACTCGTGCATATTAGTGCACAAATGACTTTAAACATGTTATCCAATGTTCCAATTGCATATTAATAATAATAATTACATATTATATAGCATTCTAAAACAATTTAATATGGTTGACAAATTTGAAAGCGCAATGTGTGCACGTTTGTACATGTTTGAACGAAAAACGTCAACTCGTGTGCATTTGTGCACAAATGGTTTTAAACATGTTATCCAATTGCACATTTATAGCAATTTTTACGTATTATATAGCATTCTAATCTCATTAATTTACTTGACATAATTGCAACCACAATTTGTGTACATTTGCGCATGTTTGAACGCAAAACGTGAACTCGTGCATATTTGAGAACAAATCATTTCAAACATGTTATCCAAAGTTACAAATTCATATTTACAATACTCAGCACATGTTATTACCTTCTAAACTCTTTAATATAGTGGACAAATTTGTTTGCGTAGTTTGTGCACATTTGTACATGTTTGAATGAAAAACATGAAGTCGTGCAAATTTGTGCACAAATGGTTTTAAACTTGTTATCCAATTTTCGAATTGCACATTTATAGTAGTTTGCATGTATTATAGCAATCTAATCTCATTAATACAGTTGACATAATTGAAAGCACAATTTGTGCACATTTGCGCATGTTCGAATGCAAAACGTGAACTCATGTAAATTTGTGCACAAATGATTTAGAACATGTTATCCAATGTTTCAATTGCATGTTTACAAATCCTATGGAATATTATGGCCTTCTAAACTCATTAATTTATTTGAGATGATTGACAGAACAATTGGTGCACTTTTGCGCACGTTTGAATGTGTGCACGTTTAGTACATGTCTGAACGGAAAACATGAACTCGTGCAAATTTGTGCACAAATGGTTTTAAACATGTTATCCAATGTTCCAATTTCACATTTACAATACTTAGTATGTATTGTAGCATTCTAATCTCATTAATATTGTTGACATAATTGAAAGCATAATTTGCGCATGTTCGAACGCAAAACGTGAGCTCGTGTAAAGTTGTGCACAAATGATTTGGAACATGTTATCCAATGTTTCAATTGCATGCTTACAACTCTTATGGCAAATTATGGCCTTCTAAACTCGTTAATATATTTGAGACAATTGACATAACAATTGGTGCACGTTTGCGCAGGTTTGAATGTGTGCACGTTTGTACATGTTTGAACGCAAAACATGAACTCTTGCAAATTTGTGCACAAATGGTTTTAAATTTGTTAACTAGTCTCCCAATTGCACATTTACAATAACTCGCATGTACTGTAGCATTCTAATCTCATTAATCTAGTTCACATAATTGAAAGTACAATTTGTGCACGTTTGCACATGTTTGAACGCAAAACGTGAACTCGTGCATATTAGTTCACAAATGACTTTAAACATGTTATCCAATGTTCCAATTGCATATTAACAATAATAATTACATATTATATAGCATTCTAAAACAATTTAATATGGTTGACAAATTTGAAAGCGCAATCTGTGCACGTTTGTACATGTTTGAACGAAAAACGTCAACTCGTGTGCATTTGTGCACAAATGGTTTTAAACATGTTATCCAATTGCACATTTATAGCAATTTTTACGTATTATATAGCATTCTAATCTCATTAATTTACTTGACATAATTGCAACCACAATTTGTGTACATTTGCGCATGTTTGAACGCAAAACGTGAACTCGTGCATATTTGTGAACAAATCATTTTAAACATGTTATCCAATGTTCCAAATTCATATTTACAATACTCAGCACATGTTATTACCTTCTAAACTCTTTAATATAGTTGACAAATTCGTTTGCGCAGTTTGTGCACATTTGTACATGTTTGAATGAAAAACATGAAGTCGTGCAAATTTGTGCACAAATGATTTTAAACTTGTTATCCAATTTTCGAATTGCACATTTATAGTAGTTTGCATGTATTATAGCAATCTAATCTCATTAATACAGTTGACATAATTGAAAGCACAATTTGTGCACATTTGCGCATGTTCGAACGCAAAACGTGAACTCATGTAAATTTGTGCACAAATGATTTAGAACATGTTATCCAATGTTTCAATTGCATGTTTACAAATCCTATGGAATATTATGGCCTTCTAAACTCATTAATTTATTTGAGATGATTGACAGAACAATTGGTGCACTTTTGCGCACGTTTGAATGTGTGCACGTTTAGTACATGTCTGAATGGAAAACATGAACTCGTGCAAATTTGTGCACAAACGGTTTTAAACATGTTATCCAATGTTCCAATTTCACATTTACAATACTTAGTATGTATTGTAGCATTCTAATCTCATTAATATTGTTGACATAATTGAAAGCACAATTTGCGCATGTTCGAACGCAAAACGTGAGCTCGTGTAAAGTTGTGCACAAATGATTTGGAACATGTTATCCAATGTTTCAATTGCATGCTTACAACTCTTATGGCATATTATGGCCTTCTAAACTCGTTAATATATTTGAGACAATTGACATAACAATTGGTGCACGTTCGTGCAGGTTTGAATGTGTGGACGTTTGTACATGTTTGAACGCAAAACATTAACTCGTGGAAATTTGTGCACAAATGATTCTAAACTTGTTAACCAGTTTCCTAATTGCACATTTACAGTAATTTGCATGTACTGTAGCATTCTAATCTCATTAATCTAGTTCACATAATTGAAAGTACAATTTGTGCACGTTTGCACATGTTTGAACGCAAAACGTGAACTCGTGCATATTTTTGCACACATGATTTTAAACATGTTATCCCATGCTATTGCATTCTGAACACTTTAATATTGTTATGAAAATTGAAAGCACAATTTGTGCACGTTTGAAAATGTTTGAACAAAAAATGTGAACTCGTGCAAATTTGTGCACAAATGGTTTTAAACATGTTATCCAGTGTTCCAATTTCACATTTACAATACTTAGTATGTATTATATAGCATTCTAATCTCATTAACATAGTTGACATAATTGAAAGGCACAATTCGTGCACTTTTGCGCATGTTTGAACACAAAACGAGAACCCACGTAAATTTGTGCACAAATGATTTGGAAAATGTTATCCATCATTTCAATTTGATATTTGCAACTCTTATTGCATGCTATAGCCATCTGAACTCATTAATACAGTTGAGATAAATGATAGCACAATTGGTGCACGTTTACGCATGTTTGAACGAAAAATGTGAACTCGTGCATATTAGTGCACAAATGACTTTAAACATGTTATCCAATGTTCCAATTGCGTATTAACAATAATAATTACATATTATATAGCATTCTAAAACAATTTAATATGGTTGACAAATTTGAAAGCGCAATATGTGCACGTTTTTACATGTTTGAATGAAAAACGTCAACCCGTGCGCATTTGTGCACAAATGGTTTTAAACATATTATCCAATTGCACATTTATAGCAATTTTTATGTATTATATAGCATTCTAATCTCATTAATGTAGTCGACATAATTGCAACCACAATTTGTGCACGTTTGCGCATATTTGAACGCAAAACGTGAACTCGTGCATATTTGTGAACAAATCATTTTAAACATGTTATCCAATGTTCCAAATTCATATTTACAATACTCAGCACATGTTATTACCTTATAAACTCTTTAATATAGTTGACAAAATCGTTTGCGCAGTTTGTGGACGTTTTTACATGTTTGAATGAAAAACATGAAGTCGTGCAAATTTGTGCACAAATGGTTTTAAACTTGTTATCCAATTTTCGAATTGCACATTTATAGTAGTTTGCATGTATTATAGCAATCTAATCTCATTAATACAGTTGACATAATTGAAAGCACAATTTGTGCACATTTGCGCATGTTCGAACGCAAAACGTGAACTCATGTAAATTTGTGCACAAATGATTTAGAACATGTTATCCAATGTTTCAATTGCATGTTTACAAATCCTTTGGAATATTATGGCCTTCTAAACTCATTAATTTATTTGAGATGATTGACAGAACAATTGGTGCACTTTTGCGCACGTTTGAATGTGTGCACGTTTAGTACATGTCTGAACGGAAAACATGAACTCGTGCAAATTTGTGCACAAACGGTTTTAAACATGTTATCCAATGTTCCAATTTCACATTTACAATACTTAGTATGTATTGTAGCATTCTAATCTCATTAATATTGTTGACATAATTGAAAGCATAATTTGCGCATGTTCGAACGCAAAACGTGAGCTCGTGTAAAGTTGTGCACAAATGATTTGGAACATGTTATCCAATGTTTCAATTGCATGTTCACAACTCTTATGGCATATTATGGCCTTCTAAACTCATTAATATATTTGAGACAATTGACATAACAATTGGTGCACGTTTGCACAGGTTTGAATGTGTGCACGTTTGTACATGTTTGAACGCAAAACATGAACTCTTGCAAATTTGTGCACAAATGGTTTTAAATTTGTTAACCAGTTTCCCAATTGCACATTTACAATAACTCGCATGTACTGTAGCATTCTAATCTCATTAATCTAGTTCACATAATTGAAAGTACAATTTGTGCACGTTTGCACATGTTTGAATGCAAAACGTGAACTCATGCATATTAGTGCACAAATGACTTTAAACATGTTATCCAATGTTCCAATTGCATATTAACAATAATAATTACATATTATATAGCATTCTAAAACAATTCAATATGGTTGACAAATTTGAAAGCGCAATGTGTGCACGTTTGTACATGTTTGAACGAAAAATGTCAACTCGTGCGCATTTGTGCACAAATGGTTTTAAACATGTTATCCAATTGCACATTTACAGCAATTTTTACGTATTATATAGCATTCTAATCTCATTAGTGTAGTTGACATAATTGCAACCACAATTTGTGTACATTTGCGCATGTTTGAATGCAAAACATGAACTCGTGCATATTTGTGAACAAATCATTTTAAACATGTTATCCAATGTTCTAAATTCATATTTACAATACTCACCACATGTTATTACCTTCTAACTCTTTAATATAGTTGACAAATTCGTTTGCGCAGTTCGTGCACGTTTGTGCATGTTTGAATGAAAAACATGAAGTCGTGCAAATTTGTGCACAAATGGTTTTAAACTTGTTATCCAATTTTCCAATTGCACATTTATAGTAGTTTGCATGTATTATAGCAATCTAATCTCATTAATACAGTTGACATAATTGAAAGCACAATTTGTGCATATTTGTGCATGTTCGAACGCAAAACGTGAACTCATGTAAATTTATGCTCAAATGATTTAGAACATGTTATCCAATGTTTCAATTGCATGTTTACAACTCCTATGGCATATTATGGCCTTCTAAACTCATTAATTTATTTGAGATGATTGACATAACAATTGGTGCACTTTTGCGCACAATTGAATGTGTGCACGTTTAGTACATGTTTGAACGGAAAACATGAACTCGTGCAAATTTGTGCACAAACGGTTTTAAACATGTTATCCAATGTTCCAATTTCACATTTACAATACTTAGTATGTATTGTAGCATTCTAATCTCATTAATATTGTTGACATAATTGAAAGCACAATTTAAGCATGTTCAAACACAAAACGTGAGCTCGTGTAAAGTTGTGCACAAATGATTTGGAACATGTTATCCAATGTTTCAATTGCATGTTTACAACTCTTATGGCATATTATGGCCTTCTAAAATCGTTAATATATTTGAGACAATTGACATAACAATTGGTGCACGTTCGCGCAGGTTTGAATGTGTGCACGTTTGTACATGTTTGAACGCAAAACATGAACTCGTGCAAATTTGTGCATAAATGGTTTTAAATTTGTTAACCAATTTCCCAATTGCACATTTACAGTAATTCGCATGTACTGTAGCATTCTAATCTCTTTAATCTAGTTCATATAATTGAAAGTATAATTTGTGCACGTTTGCACATGTTTGAACGCAAAACGTGAACTCGAGCATATTAGTGCACAAATAACTTTAAACATGTTATCCAATGTTCCAATTGCATATCAACAATAAGAATTACATATTATATAGCATTCTAAAACAATTTAATATGGTTGATAAATTTGAAAGCGCAATATGTGCACGTTTTTACAAGTTTGAACGAAAAACGTCAACTCGTGCGTATTTGTGCACAAATGGTTTTAAACATGTTATCCAATTGCACATTTACAACAATTTTTATGTATTATATAGCATTCTAATCTCATTAATGTAGTCGACATAATCGTTACCACAATTTGTGCATGTTTGCGTATATTTGAACGCAAAACGTGAACTCGTGCATATTTGTGAACAAATCATTTTAAACATGTTATCCAATGTTCCAAATTCATATTTACAATACTCAGAACATGTTATTACCTTCTAAACTCTTTAATATAGTTGACAAATTTGTTTGCGCAGTCGTTTGTACATGTTTGAATGAAAAACATGAAGTCGTGCAAATTTGTGCACAAATGGTTTTAAACTTGTTATCCAATTTTCCAATTGAACATTTATAGTAGTTTGCATGTATTATAGCAATCTAATCTCATTAATACAGTTGACATAATTGAAAGCACAATTTGTGCACATTTGCGCATGTTCGAACGCAAAACGTGAACTCATGTAAATTTGTGCACAAATGATTTAGAACATATTATCCAATGTCTCAATTGCATGTTTACAACTCCTATGGAATATTATGGCCTTCTAAACTCATTAATTTATTTGAGATGATTGACAGAACAATTGGTGCACTTTTGCGCACGTTTGAATGTGTGCACGTTTAGTACATGTGTGAACGAAAAACTTGAACTCGTGCAAATTTGTGCACAAACGGTTTTAAAAATTTTATCCAATGTTCCAATTTCACATTTACAATACTTAGTATGTATTTTAGCATTCGAATCTCATTAATATTGTTGACGTAATTAAAAGCACAATTTGCGCATGTTCGAACGCAAAACGTGAGCTCGTGTAAAGTTGTGCACAAATGATTTGGAACATGTTATCCAATGTTTCAATTGCTTTTTTACAAGTCTTATGGCATATTATGGCCTTCTAAACTCATTAATATATTTGAGACAACCGACATAACAATTGGTGCACGTTCTCGCAGGTTTGAATGTGTGCACGTTTGTACATGTTTGAACGCAAAACATGAACTCGTGCAAATTTGTGCACAAATGGTTTTAAATTTGTTAACCAGTTTCCTAATTGCACATTTACAGTAATTTTCATGTACTATAGCATTCTAATATCATTAATCTAGTTCACATAATTGAAAGTACAATTTGTGCACGTTTGCACATGTTTGAACGTAAAACGTGAACTCGTGGATATTTGTGCACACATGATTTTAAACATGTTATCCAATGTTCAAATACATATTCATAGTACTTAGCCCATGCTATTGCATTCTGAACACTTTAATATTGTTGTGAAAATTGAAAGCACAATTTGTGCACGTTTGTAAATGTTTGAACCAAAAATGTGAACTCGTGCAAATTTGTGCGCAAACGGTTTTAAACATGTTATCCAGTGTTCCAATTTCACATTTACAATACTTAGTATGTATTATATAGCATTCTAATATCATTAACATAGTTGACATAATTGAAAGGCACAATTCGTGCACTTTTGCGCATGTTTGAACACAAAACGTGAACCCGCGTAAATTTGTGCACAAATGATTTGGAACATGTTATCCATCGTTTCAATTTGATATTTGCAACTCTTATTGCATACTATAGCCATTTGAACTCATTAATACTGTTGAGATAAATGATAGCACAATTGGTGCACGTTTGTGCATGTTTGAACGCAACACGTGAACTCGTGCATATTAGTGCACAAATGACTTTAAACATGTTATCCAATGTTCCAATTGCATATTAACAATAATAATTACATATTATATAGCATTCTAAAACAATTTAATATGGTTGACAAATTTGAAAGCGCAATATGTGCACGTTTTTACATGTTTGAACAAAAAACGTCAACTCGTGCGCATTTATGCACAAATGGTTTTAAACATGTTATCCAATTGCACATTTACAGCAATTTTTACGTATTATATAGCATTCTAATCTCATTAATGTAGTTGACATAATTGCAACGAAAATTTGTGCACGTTTGCGCATATTTGAATGCAAAACGTGAACTCGTGCATATTTGTGAACAAATCATTTTAAACATGTTATCCAATGTTCCAAATTCATATTTACAATACCCAGCACATGTTATTACCTTCAAAACTCTTTAATATAGTTGAAAAAATTGTTTGCGCAGTTTGTGCACGTTTGTACATGTTTGAATGAAAAACATGAAGTTGTGCAAATTTGTGCACAAATGGTTTTAAACTTGTTATCCAATTTTCCAATTGCACATTTGCAGTAGTTTGCATGTATTATAACAATCTAATCTCATTAATACAGTTCACATAATTGAAAGCACAATTTGTGCACATTTGCGCATGTTTGAACGCGAAACCTGAACTCATGTAAATTTGTGTACAAATGATTTGGAACATGTTATCCAATGTTTCAATTGCATGTTTACAACTGCTATCGCATATGATATCCTTCTAAACTCATTAATATATTTGAGATGATTGACAGAACAATTGGTGCACTTTTGCGCACGTTTGAATGTGTGTACATTTAGTACATGTTTGAATGGAAAACATGAACTCGTGCAAATTTGTGCACAAATGGTTTTAAACATGTTATCCAATGTTCCAATTTCACATTTACAATACTTAGTATGTATTGTAGCATTCTAATCTCATTAATATTGTTGACATAATTGAAAGCACAATTTGCGCATGTTCGAACGCGAAACATGAGCTTATGTAAATTTGTGCACAAATGATTTGGAACATGTTATCCAATGTTTCAATTGCCTATTTACAACTCTTATGGCATATTATGGCCTTCTAAACTCGTTAATATATTTGAGACAATTGACATAACAATTGGTGCACGTTCGCGCAGGTTTGAATGTGTGTACGTTTGTACATGTTTGAACGCAAAACATGAACTCGTGCAAATTTGTGCACAAATGGTTTTAAATTTGTTAACCAGTTTCCCAATTGAAAATTTATAGTAATTCGCATGTACTGTAGCATTCTAATCTCATTACTCTAGTTCACATAATTGAAAGTACAATTTGTGCATGTTTGCACATATTTGAATGCAAAATGTGAACTCGTGCATATTTGTGCACACATGATTTTAAACATGTTATCCAATGTTCAAATGCATATTCATAGTACTTAGCCCATACTATTGCATTCTGAACACTTTAATATTATTGTGAAAATTGAAAGCACAATTTGTGCACGTTTGTAAATGTTTGAACGAAAAATGTGAACTCGTGCAAATTTGTGCACAAATGGTTTTAAACATGTTATCCAGTGTTCCAATTTCACATTTACAATACTTAGTATGTATTATATAGCATTCTAATATCATTAACTTAGTTGACATAATTGAAAGGCACAATTCGTGCACTTTTGCGCATGTTTGAACACAAAACGTGAACCCGCGTAAAGTTGTGCATAAATGATTTGGAACATGTTATCCATCATTTCAATTTGATATTTGGAACTCTTATTGCATAATATAGCCATCTGAACTCATTAATACAGTTGAGATAAATGATAGCACAATTGGTGCACGTTTGCGCATGTTTGAACGCAAAATGTGAACTCGTGCATATTAGTGCACAAATGACTTTAAACATGTTATCCAATGTTCCAATTGCATATTAACAATAAGAATTACATATTATATAGCATTCTAAAACAATTTAATATGGTTGACAAATTTGAAAGCACAATGTGTGCACGTTTGTACATGTTTGTACGAAAAACGTCAACTCATGCACATTTGTGCACAAATGGTTTTAAACATGTTATCCAATTGCACATTTACAGTAATTTTTACATATTATATAGCATTCTAATCTCATTAATGTAGTTGACATAATTGCAACCACAGTTTGTGCACGTTTGCACATGTTTGAACGCAAAACGTGAACTTGTGCAAATTTATGCACAAATGGTTTTAAATTTGTTAACCAATTTGCCAATTGCACATTTACAGTAATTCGCATGTACTGTATCATTCTAATCTCATTAATCTAGTTCACATAATTGAAAGTACAAATTGTGCATGTTTGCGCATGTTTGAATGCAAAATGTGAACTCGTGCATATTTGTGCACACATGATTTTAAACATGTTATCCAATGTTCAAATGCATATTCATAGTACTTAGCCCATGCTATTGCATTCTGAACACTTTAATATTGTTGTGAAAATTGAAAGCACAATTTGTGCACATTTGTAAATGTTTGAATGCAAAACATGAACTCGTGCAAATTTGTGCACAAATGGTTTTAAATTTGTTAACCAATTTCCTAATTGCATATTAACAATAAGAATTACATATTATCCATCGTTTCAATTTGATATCCATCATTTCAAATTTGTACACAAATGATTTGGAACATTTTATCCATTGTTTCAATTTGATATTTACAACTCTTATTGCATACTATAGCCATCTGAACTCATTAACAGTTGAGATAAATGATAGCACAATTGGTGCACGTTTGCGCATGTTTGAACGCAAAATGTGAAATCGTGCATATTAGTGCACAAATGACTTTAAACATGTTATCCAATGTTCCAATTGCATATTAACAATAAGAATTACATATTATATAGCATTCTAAATAATTTAATATGGTTGACAAATTTGAAAGCGCAATGTTTGCATGTTTGTACATGTTTGAACGAAAAACGTCAACTCGTGCACATTTGTGCACAAATGGTTTTAAACATGTTATCCAATTTCCCAATTTCACATTTATAGTAATTTTTATGTATTATATAGCATTCTAATCTCATTAATATAGTTGACATAATTAGAACCACAATTTGTGCACGTTTGCGCA
Source organism: Mallotus nudiflorus (assembly GCA_947683625.1). NCBI lineage: Eukaryota > Viridiplantae > Streptophyta > Magnoliopsida > Malpighiales > Euphorbiaceae > Mallotus > Mallotus nudiflorus. Next base: position 51,831 of record CANTUR010001575.1, read on the forward strand.
TGTTTGAACTCAAAACATGAACCCATGCATATTTGTGAACAAATCATTTTAAACATGTTATCCAATGGTCCAAATTCATATTTACAATACTCAGTACATGTTATTACCTTCTAAAATCTTTAATATAGTTGACAAATTCGTTTGTGCAGTTTGTGCACGTTTGTACATGTTTGAACGAAAAACATGAACTCATGCAAATTTGTGCACAAATGGTTTTAAACTTGTTATCCAATTTTCCAATTGCACATTTAAAGTATTTTGCATGTATTATAGCAATCTAATCTCATTAATATAGTTGACATAATTGAAAGTATAGTTTTTGCACATTTGCGCATGTTCGAACGTAAAACGTGAACTCGTGTAAATTTGTGCACAAATGATTTGGAACATGTTATCCAATGTTTCAATTGCATATTTACAACTCCTATGGCATATTATAGCCTTCTAAACTCATTAATATATTTGAGATGATTGACAGAACAATTGGTGCACTTTTGCGCACATTTGAATGTGTGCACGTTTAGTACATGTTTGAACGAAAAACATGAACTCATACAAATTTGTGCACAAACGGTTTTAAAAATGTTATCCAATGTTCCAATTTCACATTTAAAATACTTAGTATGTATTGTAGCATTCTAATCTCATTAATATTGTTGACATAATTGAAAGCACAATTTGCGCATGTTCGAATGCAAAATGTGAGCTTGTGTAAATTTATGCACAAATGATTTGGAACATATTATCCAATGTTTCTGATGGGAATTGTAGGTTTCATCAATTAACTCCCCAATAGCAAGAATACTATGATTAGTTGAATTAGAAGAAAACTAGAAATTACCAATTTAATTCACAAATTTGAATCGTTCAAAGATTGAAGTAAGAAGATAGATGCTACTTAACCCCTTTATCAACAAGGATAAAGATACTAAGATATACTTTGAATTTCCTCTTATGCAACAAACAAGAAAGTTTGATAAATAACAAGAAAACAAAGATTTAGATTTTGACACCACAAGCTAGAATAAAGCTTGATAAGTCACAAAGTCTATACAAGAAATTAAAGACAAAATTCCTCATAATAAAACTCAAACAATGTTATAACTCATATATCAAATTCATTCATGCTCCAAAAGAAAGAAAAGGACTTGTTTATATAGAGTACAAGTCCATGCACACACTACTAAAATAGACTCACACGCATATGATTACTTTTACTCTTAAATGGCCTTAATAACCACTACCCACATTAATAGCCATTACTTAGTATTAATTACCCCATTAACTCTTAATAACCACTACCCACATTAATAGCCATTACTTGGTATTAATTACCCCATTAACTTGTATATGGTGGCTACATGTAACCTTAATTGTTATTAACACAAAAACAAGTTAAATATTATTCCTTGGGCCTCCATGGATGCCTTATTGGGTTGAATTTCTTGGGCTTTCCAAATGTCCCTAATTAAACCCAATATGGCTTCTTGAAGCTTCTTGGATTTGGACCTTATGATTGGGCCTTCTTGTACTATTACTGGATCTTGGATCTCTTTAGGCTTTGAACTTGGATTCACATCATTCCCCTTTTCTTCAAAAGGAATTGTCCTCAAATCAGCTCCATCACCTTTATCACCTATATCAAACAAAGACAAGTCACTAACATTGAAAGTAGCACTAACATTACTATACTCACTTGGAAGTTCTAACTTGTAGGCATTGTTGTTGATGCTTTGAAGCACTTTAAAAGAACCATCTCCTCTTGGCATAAGCTTTGATTTCCTTTGGTTAGGAAATATTTCCTTTCTCATGTGCACCCACACCCAATCTCTAGGCTAAAAAATGACTTGCTTCCTCCTTTTGTTGTGTTGCTTTTCATATTGGAGTGTTTTCTTCTCAATGTTTGCATGCACCTTCTCATGCAAAGTCTTGATGAACTCAGCTTTTTGTTTCCCCTCTAGATTAGTTTTGCCCAATGGCAATGGTAGCAAATCTAATGGAGTCAATGGGTTGAATCCATACACAACTTCAAATGGTGAGCAATTTGTTTAACCATGCACACTCCTATTGTAAGCAAATTCCACATGTGGCAAACATTCTTCCTAATTCTTCAGATTTCTTTGGATGAAAGCCCTCAAAAGTGTTGAAAGTGTCCTATTGACCACCTCAGTTTGTGGATGACAAGTTGTAGAATACAAAAGCTTTGTTCCCATCTTTCCCCAAAGAGTCTTCCAAAAGTGACTTAGGAATTTGACATCCCTATCACTCACAATGGTCCTTGGCACTCCATGTAGCCTTACAATCTCCTTGAAGAATAGATTGGCAATATGGGTTGCATCATCCGTCTTGTGACATGGAATGAAATGTGCCATTTTGCTAAACCTGTCCACAAAAACAAAAATGGAATCTCTCCCTCCCTTGGACCTAGGTAATCCTAAAAAAAATCCAAAGAAATGTCTACCCAAGGTTCATTTGGTATGGTAAAAGGTGTATACAAACCATGAGGCATTGCTTTGGATTTGGCTTGTTTGCAAGTAATGCATTTCTCATAAATTTTCTCAACATCCCTTTTCATGTGTGGCCAAAAGAAATGGTCACCCAACACATCCAAAGTTTTCTTAATCCTAAAATGCCCCTATTAAACCTCAGTTATGTGCCTCTCTCACAAGTAACTCTCTCAAAGAACTTTATGGCACACATAATTTGTTTTCCTGAAAAAGAAAACCATCAAACTTAGAGAACTTATCAAAACCTCCTTTCTCACATGCCCCATAAACATTAGCAAAATTAGGATCATTAGAATAAAGATCTTTGATGTATTCAAATCCTAATAATTTTGCATCAAGTTTAGAGATCAAGGCATACCTTCTTGACAATGCATCAGCCACCACATTTTCTTTCCCTTGCTTGTACTTAATGATGTACGAGAAGGATTCAATGAATTCCACCCATTTTGCATGTCTCTTGTTGAGCTTTCCTTATCCTTTGAGATACTTCAAGGACTCATGGTCACTGTGAATTATGAATTCTTTGTAACTAAGGTAATGCTACCATGTCTTTAGAACCCTCACCAATGCATAGAACTCGTCATATGTACGGTAGTTTAGACTTGCTCCACTTAGCTTTTCGCTAAAGAATGCTATGGGCTTGCCTTCTTACATCAAAGCTCCTCCAATACCTATGCCACTTGCATCCCACTCAATCTCAAAAGGTTTAGTAAAATTTGGCAAAGATAACAAGGGTGTAGAACTTAATTTGTCTTTTAGCAAGTTAAAAGTCTCATCTTGTTCAATTCCCCACTTAAAACCAACATTCTTTTTGATGCATTCAGTTAAAGGAGCAACTATGGTAGAAAATTTTTTTATGAACCTTCTATAAAAGCTAGCTAAACCATGAAAGCTTCTTGCATCACTTACACTTGTGGTTGTTGGCCATTCTCTAATTACTTTTACCTTTTCTTGATCAACATGAATGCCTTTATCATTGACAATATATCCAAGAAAAGTAATTTCATTAGTGCAAAAACACCATTTCTTTAGATTAGCATACAACTTCTCTTCTCTAAGCACATCAAAAACATAAGTCAAATGTTGTACATGCTCATCTAAATTTTTGCTATAAACCAAGATATCATCAAAATAGACAACAAAAAATTTTCCTATGAATGCTCTTAAAACATGATTCATCAATCTCATGAAAGTGCTTGGTGCATTAGTTAAACCAAAAGGCATTACTAACCACTCATATAAACCATGTTTAGTTTTTAAAACTATTTTCCATTCATCACCTTCTCTCATTCTAATTTGATGATAACCAGATTTCAAATCAATTTTTGAAAAAAAATATGAACCATGCAATTCATCCAACATGTCATCTAGCCTAGGAATGGGATGTCTATACTTCATCGTGATTTTATGGATGGCATGACAATCAACACACATCCTCCATGTTCTATCTTTCTTAGGCACTAACAAGACGGGTATGGTACATGGACTCATGCTTTCATGAACATAACCCTTCTCCATAAGCTCACTCACTTGCTTTTGGATTTCCTTGGTCTCCTCCGAATTACATCTATATGCTGGTCTATTTGGAATGCTTGCTTCAGGTATGATATCAATTTGATGCTCAATGCCTTTTTTAGGTGGCAAACCATTTGGAATTTCTTTTGGAAATAAATCTTCATAAACCTGCAAAAGATCAATAACAACACTAGGCAAACCATTGGTTATTTTATTAGAAATATGCAAAATCTCCTTGTACATAAGTACAAGCATGTGTTGCCTCAAAAGTATAGCTTCCTTCACATCACTCATTTTTGCATAAACACTCATTTTTCTTTCATTTGAACCTTCCTTATTTTCTCTCACCATGTGTTTCCCATTTCGATCAAGAGAATTAGAATTTTTAGGTTCACTCATCTCACCTTTTTCTTTACTCTCAAAGGTTTCCCTTCCTAAAGAATTTCCTAATGAAGAATCCATTTCTTCATATTGTTGCTTGATGCGCATTTGGTCTTCAAAAATCTATTTTGGAGTTAATGGTCCAAGGTTAAACCTTTTTCCATCCATAGTCAAAGTATACATATTTTTGAATCCATCATGATTAGCCCTTCTATCATATTGCCAAGGTCTCCCCAACAATATATGTCCAACCAACATTGGTAACACATGACACAACACCTCATGATGTGAATCCAAGTTCAAAGCATAAAGAGATCCAAGATCCATTAATAGTACAAGAAGGCCTAATCACAAGGTCCAAATCCAAGAAGCTTCAAGAAGCCATATTGGGTTTAATTAGGGACATTTGGAAAGCCTAAGAATTTCAACCCAATAAGGCATCCATGGAGGCCCAAGGAATAATATTTAACTTATTTTTGTGTTAATAACAATTAGGGTTACATGTAGCCACCATATACAAGTTAATGGGGTAATTAATACCAAGTAATGGCTATTAATGTGGGTGGTGGTTATTAAGGCCATTTAAGAGTAAAAGTAATCCTATGTGTGTGAGTCTATTTTAGTAGTGTGTGCATGGACTTGTTAATATGAACTCTAAAAGGGATCAAAAAGTGCCTAAATATGAAGAATTCAAGCTAATTAGCTTAATTTCCTATTTTGAAATTAATTAGCTTGATATGGATGAATTTTGGAGTTATTCTTATTTTGGAGTCAATAAGGAAGATTCTAGAAGATGTGAGAAGAATTAAGAATATTCCAAGTCAAAGTCAAATAGTCAACAAGTCAAAGTCAAGGGTCAATGGTCACCATATGACATGGCATGCTTCAATGCTTAGTTGTCATTAGTTGTCATTTTGCTTAGTTGTCATGAATTGTAATGAGTTGTCAATTTTGACTTTTCAAAGATGAGTTGTCATTAGTTATCCTATTTTGAAGGAAATCTCCTTAATTAAGGATTTTCCTATATAGGTATCTTTGGGAATAAGGAATAGAACCTTTTCCTTCAAGGATTAGGTTGTTTACATGCCTATATAAGGGCTAACCCTATGACATACGAATTGAAGCATTGAAATATTAAAAGTGAGGTTTTTTCCTTAAACTTTGTTCTTTTGAAACTTTGCAAGTTTACTTGAATTGTTTCACTTCTACCTTTCATTACAATTTCTAGGTTAGATTAAACTTAGAATTGTGTGATTGTTCATCTTATAATAGCTAAGTATCTTGCTTCAAATTAATAAGCAAGGGGTTTAGCTCCATCAACACAACTATCCTTGATGATCCTTGGGCTAATATTCAAAGTTGGATGCACGTTCTATCTCTATTATAGGTAGGGTTCATATCACTTGTACTCTATATAAACAAGTCCTTTTCTTTCTTTTAGAGCATGAATGAATTTGATATATGAATTATAACTTTGTTTGAGTTTTATTATAAGGAATTTTGTCTTTAATTTCTTGCATAAACTTTGTGACTTATCAAGCTTTATTCTAGCTTGTGGTGTCAAAATCTAAATCTTTTTTTCTTGTTATTTATCAAACTTTCTTGTTTGTGGCATAAGAGGAAATTCAAAGTCTATCTTAGTATCTTTATCCTTGTTGGTAAAGGGGTTAAGTAGCATCTATCTTCTTACTTCAATCTTTGAACGATCCGAATTTGTGGATTAAATTGGTAATTTCTAGTTTTCTTCTAATTCAACATATCATAGTATTCTTGCTATTGGGGAGTTAATTGATAAAACCTACAATTCCCATCATAAGTAGTATTAGAGCATTGGCTCAAGAATGAGGTTTGCATATCCAAAACTATCTTTTAGTTCTCAATATCTTGTGTTCATCTTATATTTTTCACCTTTCGTGCTATCTATTGTCTTGTTTTTTTTTGTTCTTCTTATCTCAAGATTTTGTTTGCATATATCAAAAAAAAAGTTGTTATCTTTGAGATTTTTATGACACCTTTCAATTCGTGCATATATCAAAAGAAAAAAAAAGAAATTCGTCCATAAAAAAAATATATGTTATCTTTGATATTCTTATGTTAGATCTCAGTTTACATTAAAAAAAATTGACTCTTCATATTCCATTGAGATCTATCTTTATAATTCTATCTCTTTGTGTTCTTTGATGATCTATCTTTGTTTTTTCATTTCTATTAGCCTATTTGTTACAAATTGTTCATTTCTTTAGGCCTACCTTATTATTTTATTGTTAGCCTACCTTATTTTTTTTTATCATTGATTACTACATTCTTGAATTTTGTTTGATTGAGAAACTTAGTTCATCTAAGAAATCAAAAGGCAAATTTGAGAGGTAAAAGGCAAGAGTGTGAGATCATTAGAGAAAAAGCCAAAATTGAGTGTAAACACGAGTGGTATACATCAAGTTTGAGTGAAACACACAAGGGAGTGTTGTGAGATTATTTCTTTCTATTTTCTTTTATTAAAATTTTAGGTTTTACAATCATGTCAAAAGACACAAGTTCTTCTTCTACAAATGATCATATGATTCAAGCTATGCAACAACAATTTGAAAGAATGTTTAACATGATGGCGGGAGTCAATGAGAAATTGGAGAGGCATGATGGCATCCTTAACCAATTACAAGGAGAGCCTAGACAAAGGAGATGTCAACCAATTGACCAAGAGGACTATGAAGGAGAGGATGAGTTGGATGATGATCAAGTCACCTTGGTGGGACAACAAATTAATCCTAGGAGACAAGCTAGGAGAGGACATCCTAATGATGATGTTGATCGCATCCTTAGAAGCATCAAAATGAAGATTCCTTCATTCCAAGGAAGAAATGATCCAGATGTGTACCTTGAATGGGAGAGGAAAGTGGAACTCATCTTCGAATGTCACAATTATTCGGAGGAGAAAAAGGTAAAACTTGCTCCTGTTGAGTTTAGTGATTATGCAATTGTTTGGTGGGATCAATTTTGCAAGGAAAGACATAGATATGGAGAAAGACCCCTGGAGTCTTAGATGGAAATGAAGCAAATAAAGAGAAAGAGGTTTGTTCCAAGCTACTACTATAGAGAGCTTCATCAAAGGTTACAAACTCTAATTCAAGGATCCATGAGTGTGGAGGAGTATCACAAAGAAATGGAGAAGGCTATAATTAGATCAAATGTGGTAGAAGATCGTGAAGCTACCATGGCAAGGTTCTTGAGAGGGCTAAACAAAAACATTGCTGATGTTGTTGATTTACAACATTATGTGGAGATTGAAGATATGGTGCATTTGGCCATGAAAGTGGAAAGGCAATTGAAAGGAAAGAGGTATGATTCTAAACCAAATGTGGGTTCTTCTTCTTCTTGGAAAACTTCTTGGGGGAAAAAGGATGATAAACCTTTTAATAAGTCAAAAGTGGAAGAAACTAAACCTAAAATTGACTTGGGTAATAAGGGAAAGGGTGAGAATCAACCAGCCCCAACTAGGGGAATCAAATGTTTTAAGTGTTTGGGTCATGGGCACATTGCTAGGGAATGTCCAAATAAGAAAGCTATGATTCTAAGGGATGGTGATATTGAATCGGAGAGTGAGGGGGATAGTGATGATGATATGCCTTCTTTAGAAGATTGTAGTGATGTTGAATGTGCTAAGGGAGATAATCTTATTGTTCAAAGAACATTGAGTTTGCAAAATAAACATGATGTTCATAGGGAGCAAAGGGAAAATTTGTTTCATACTCATTGTTTGATTTCTAACAAGTTGTGCAACATGATTGTGGATAGTGGAAGTTGTACTAATGTAGCAAGCACTTTACTAGTGGAGAAATTGAAGTTGCCTACTACCAACCACCCAAGACCATACAAGTTGTAATGGCTTAATGAAAGTGGAGTTGTAAAGGTAAATAAGCAAGTTCTAATTTCTTTTCAAATTGGTAGATATAAGGATGAGGTGTTGTATGATGTGTTACCAATATTGGCCGGACATATGTTGTTGGGGAGACCTTGGAAATATGATAGAAGGGATAATCATGATGGATTCAAAAATATGTATACTTTGACTATGGATGGAAAAAGGTTTAACCTTGGACCATTAAGTCCAAAACAGATTTTTGAAGACCAAATGTGAAGCAACAATATGAAGAAATGGGTTCTTCATTGGGAAATTCTTTGGGAAGGGAAACCTTTGAGAGTAAAGAAAAAGGTGAGATGAGTGAACCTAAAAATTCCAATTCTCTTGACCAAAATGGGAAACACATGGTGAGAGAAAACAAGGAAGGGTTCAAATGAAAGAAAAATGAGTGTTTATGCAAAAATGAGTGATGTGAAGGAAGCTATGCTTTTGAGGCAACACATGCTTGTACTTATGTATAAGGAGATTTTGCATATTTCTAACGAAATAACCAATGGTTTGCCTAGTGTTATTTTTTTATCTTTTGCAGGTTTATGAAGATTTATTCCCAGAAGAAATTCCAAATGGTTTGCCACATAAAAGAGGCATTGAGCACCAAATTGATTTCATACCCGGAGCAAGCATTCCAAATAGACCAGCATATAGATGTAATCCGGAGGAGACCAAGGAAATCCAAAAGCAAGTGAGTGAGCTTATGGAGAAGGGTTATGTTCGTGAAAGCATGAGTCCATGTGCCATACCCGTCTTGTTAGTGCCTAAGAAAGATGGAACTTGGAGGATGTGTGTTGATTGTCATGCCATCAACAAAATCACGGTGAAGTATAGACATCCCATTCCTAGGCTAGATGACATGTTGGATGAATTGCATGGTTCATATTTGCTATCAAAAATTGATTTGAAATCTGGTTATCATCAAATTAGAATGAGAGAAGGTGATGAATGGAAAATAGCTTTTAAAACTAAACATGGTTTATATGAGTGGTTAGTAATGCCTTTTGGTTTAACTAATGCACGAAGCACTTTCATGAGATTGATGAATCATGTTTTCAGAGCATTCATAGGCAAATTTGTTGTTGTCTATTTTGATGATATCTTGGTTTATAGCAAAAATTTAGATGAGCATGTACAACATTTGACTTGTGTTTTTGATGTGCTTAGAGAAGAGAAGTTGTATGCTAATCTAAAGAAATGGTGTTTTTGCACTAATGAAATTACTTTTCTTGGATATATTATCAATGAAAAGGGCATTCATGTTGATCAAGAAAAGGTAAAAGTAATTAGAGAATGGCCAACACCCACAAGTGTAAGTGATGCAAGAAGCTTTCATAGTTTAGCTAGCTTTTATAGAAGGTTCATTAAAAAAATTTCTACCATAGCTGCACCTTTAACTGAATGCATAAAAAAGAATGTTAGTTTTAAGTGGGGAATTGAACAAGATAAGGCTTTTAACTTGCTAAAAGACAAATTAAGTTCTGCACCCTTGTTATCTTTGCCAAATTTTACTAAACCTTTTGAGATTGAGTGCAATGCAAGTGGCATAGGTATTGGAGGAGTTTTGATGCAAGAAGGCAAGCCCATAGCATTCTTTAGCGAAAAGCTAAGTGGAGCAAGTCTAAACTACCCTACATATGACAAGGAGTTATATGCATTGGTGAGGGTTCTAAGGACATGGCAGCATTACCTTGGTTACAAAATAATTCATAATTCACACTGACCATGAGTCCTTGAAGTATCTCAAAGGGCAAGGAAAGCTCAACAAGAGACATGCAAAATGGGTGGAATTCATTGAATCCTTTCGATACATCATTAACTACAAATAAGGGAAAGAAAATGTGGTGGCCGATGCATTATCATGAAGGTATGCCTTGATCTCTAAACTTGATGCAAAATTATTACGATTTGAATACATCAAAGATCTTTATTCTAATGATCCTGATTTTGCTAATGTTTATGGGGCATGTGGAGAAAGGGGGTTTTGATAAGTTCTATAAGTTTGATGGTTTTTCTTTTTCAGGAAAACAAATTGTCTGTGCCACAAATTTCTTTAAGAGAGTTACTTATGAGAGAGGCACATAGCGGAGGTTTAATGGGGCATTTTGGGATTAAGAAAACTTTAGATGTGTTGGGTGACCATTTCATTTGGCCACACATGAAAAGGGATGTTGAGAGAATTTGTGAGAAATGCATTACTTGCAAACAAGCCAAATCCAAAGCAATGCCTCATGGTTTGTATACACCTCTTAGCATACTAAATGAACCTTGGGTAGACATTTCTATGGATTTTGTTTTAGGATTACCTAGGTCCAAGGGAGGGAGAGATTCCATTTTTGTTATTGTGGACAGGTTTAGCAAAATGGCACATTTCATTCCATGTCACAAGACAGATGATGCAACCCATATTGCCAATCTATTCTTCAAAGAGATTGTTAGGCTACATGGAGTGCCAAGGACCATTGTGAGTGATAGGGATGTCAAATTCCTAAGTCACTTTTGGAAGACTCTTTGGGGAAAGATGGGGACAAAGCTTTTGTATTCTATAACTTTTCATCCACAAACGGATGGACAAATGGAGGTGGTCAATAGGACACTTTCAGCACTTTTGAGGGCTGTCATCCAAAGAAATCTGAAGAATTGGGAAGAATGTTTGCCACATATGGAATTTGCTTATAATAGGAGTGTGCATGGTTCAACAAATTTCTCACCATTTGAAGTTGTGTATGGATTCAACCCATTGACTCCATTAGATTTGCTACCAATGCCATTGGACAAAGCTAATCTATAGGGGAAACAAAAAGCTGAGTTCATCAAGACTTTGCATGAGAGGGTGCATGCAAACATTGAGAAGAAGACACTCCAATATGAAAAGCAACACAACAAAGGGAGGAAGTAAGTCATTTTTGAGCCTGGAGATTGGGTATGGGTGCACTTGAGAAAGGAAAGATTTCCTAACCAAAGGAAATCAAAGCTTATGCCAAAAGGAGATGGTCCTTTTAAAGTGCTTCAACGCATCAACAACAATGCCTACAAGCTAGAACTTCCAAGTGAGTATGGCAATGTTAGTGCTACTTTAAATGTTAGTGACTTGTCTTTATTTGATGTAGGTGATAAAGATGATGGAGCTGATTTGAGGACAAATCCTTTTGAAGAAAGGGGGAATGATGTGAATCAAAGTTCAAAGCCTAAAGAGATCCAAGATCCATTAATAGTACAAAAAGGCCCAATCATAAGGCCCAATCACAAGGTCCAAATCCAAGAAGCTTCAAGAAGCCATATTGGGTTTAATTAGGGACATTTGGAAAGCCCAAGAATTTCAACCCAATAAGGCATCCATGAAGGCCCAAGGAATAATATTTAACTTATTTTTGTGTTAATAATAATTAGGGTTACATGTAGCCACCATATACAAGTTAATGGGGTAATTAATACCAAGTAATGGCTATTAATGTGGGTAGTGGTTATTAAGAGTTAATTGGGTAATTAATACCAAGTAATGGCTATTAATGTGGGTGGTGGTTATTAAGGCCATTTAAGAGTAAAAGTAATCCTATGTGTGTGAGTCTATTTTAGTTGTGTGTGCATGGACTTGTACTCTATATAAACAAGTCCTTTTCTTTCTTTTGTAGCATGAAAGAATTTGATATATGAATTATAACCTTGTTTGAGTTTTATTATGAGGAATTTTGTTTTTAATTTCTTGCATAAACTTTGTGACTTATCAAGCTTTATTCTAGCTTATGGTGTCAAAATCTAAATCTTTGTTTTCTTATTATTTATCAAACTTTCTTATTTATGGCATAAGAGGAAATTCAAAGTCTATCTTAGTATCTTTATCCTTGTTGGTAAAGGGGTTAAAATGATTTGGAACATGTTATCCAATGTTTCAATTGCATGCTTACAACTCTTATGGCAAATTATGGCCTTCTAAACTCGTTAATATATTTGAGACAATTGACATAACAATTGGTGCATGTTTGCGCAGGTTTGAATGTGTGCACGTTTGTACATGTTTGAACGCAAAACATGAACTCTTGCAAATTTGTGCACAAATGGTTTTAAATTTGTTAACTAGTCTCCCAATTGCACATTTATAATAACTCGCATGTACTGTAGCATTCTAATCTCATTAATCTAGTTCACATAATTGAAAGTACAATTTGTGCACGTTTGCACATGTTTGAACGCAAAACGTGAACTCGTGCATATTAGTGCACAAATGACTTTAAACATGTTATCCAATGTTCCAATTGCATATTAACAATAATAATTACATATTATATAGCATTCTAAAACAATTTAATATGGTTGACAAATTTGAAAGCGCAATCTGTGCACGTTTGTACATGTTTGAACGAAAAACGTCAACTCGTGTGCATTTGTGCACAAATGGTTTTAAACATGTTATCCAATTGCACATTTATAGCAATTTTTACGTATTATATAGCATTCTAATCTCATTAATTTACTTGACATAATTGCAACCACAATTTGTGTACATTTGCGCATGTTTGAACGCAAAACGTGAACTCGTGCATATTTGTGAACAAATCATTTTAAACATGTTATCCAATGTTCCAAATTCATATTTACAATACTCAGCACATGTTATTACCTTCAAAACTCTTTAATATAGTTGACAAATTCGTTTGCGCAGTTTGTGCACATTTGTACATGTTTGAATGAAAAACATGAAGTCGTGCAAATTTGTGCACAAATGATTTTAAACTTGTTATCCAATTTTCGAATTGCACATTTATAGTAGTTTGCATGTATTATAGCAATCTAATCTCATTAATACAGTTGACATAATTGAAAGCACAATTTGTGCACATTTGCGCATGTTCGAACGTAAAACGTGAACTCATGTAAATTTGTGCACAAATGATTTAGAACATGTTATCCAATGTTTCAATTGCATGTTTACAAATCCTATGGAATATTATGGCCTTCTAAACTCATTAATTTATTTGAGATGATTGACAGAACAATTGGTGCACTTTTGCGCACGTTTGAATGTGTTCACGTTTAGTACATGTCTGAATGGAAAACATGAACTCGTGCAAATTTGTGCACAAACGGTTTTAAACATGTTATCCAATGTTCCAATTTCACATTTACAATACTTAGTATGTATTGTAGCATTCTAATCTCATTAATATTGTTGACATAATTGAAAGCACAATTTGCGCATGTTCGAACGCAAAACGTGAGCTCGTGTAAAGTTGTGCACAAATGATTTGGAACATGTTATCCAATGTTTCAATTGCATGCTTACAACTCTTATGGCATATTATGGCCTTCTAAACTCGTTAATATATTTGAGACAATTGACATAACAATTGGTGCACGTTCGTGCAGGTTTGAATGTGTGGACGTTTGTACATGTTTGAACGCAAAACATTAACTCGTGGAAATTTGTGCACAAATGATTCTAAACTTGTTAACCAGTTTCCTAATTGCACATTTACAGTAATTTGCATGTACTGTAGCATTCTAATCTCATTAATCTAGTTCACATAATTGAAAGTACAATTTGTGCACGTTTGCACATGTTTGAACGCAAAACGTGAACTCGTGCATATTTTTGCACACATGATTTTAAACATGTTATCCAATGTTCAAGTGCATATTCACAGTACTTAGCCCATGCTATTGCATTCTGAACACTTTAATATTGTTATGAAAATTGAAAGCACAATTTGTGCACGTTTGAAAATGTTTGAACAAAAAATGTGAACTCGTGCAAATTTGTGCACAAATGGTTTTAAACATGTTATCCAGTGTTCCAATTTCACATTTACAATACTTAGTATGTAGCATTCTAATCTCATTAACATAGTTGACATAATTGAAAGGCACAATTCGTGCACTTTTGCGCATGTTTGAACACAAAACGAGAACCCACGTAAATTTGTGCACAAATGATTTGGAAAATGTTATCCATCATTTCAATTTGATATTTGCAACTCTTATTGCATGCTATAGCCATCTGAACTCATTAATACAGTTGAGATAAATGATAGCACAATTGGTGCACGTTTACGCATGTTTGAACGAAAAATGTGAACTCGTGCATATTAGTGCACAAATGACTTTAAACATGTTATCCAATGTTCCAATTGCGTATTAACAATAATAATTACATATTATATAGCATTCTAAAACAATTTAATATGGTTGACAAATTTGAAAGCGCAATATGTGCACGTTTTTACATGTTTGAATGAAAAACGTCAACCCGTGCGCATTTGTGCACAAATGGTTTTAAACATATTATCCAATTGCACATTTATAGCAATTTTTATGTATTATATAGCATTCTAATCTCATTAATGTAGTCGACATAATTGCAACCACAATTTGTGCACGTTTGCGCATATTTGAACGCAAAACGTGAACTCGTGCATATTTGTGAACAAATCATTTTAAACATGTTATCCAATGTTCCAAATTCATATTTACAATACTCAGCACATGTTATTACCTTCAAAACTCTTTAATATAGTTGACAAATTCGTTTGCGCAGTTTGTGCACATTTGTACATGTTTGAATGAAAAACATGAAGTCGTGCAAATTTGTGCACAAATGGTTTTAAACTTGTTATCCAATTTTCGAATTGCACATTTATAGTAGTTTGCATGTATTATAGAAATCTAATCTCATTAATACAGTTGACATAATTGAAAGCACAATTTGTGCACATTTGCGCATGTTCGAACGCAAAACGTGAACTCATGTAAATTTGTGCACAAATGATTTAGAACATGTTATCCAATGTTTCAATTGCATGTTTACAAATCCTATGGAATATTATGGCCTTCTAAACTCATTAATTTATTTGAGATTATTGACAGAACAATTGGTGCACTTTTGCGCACGTTTGAATGTGTGCACGTTTAGTACATGTCTGAATGGAAAACATGAACTCGTGCAAATTTGTGCACAAACGGTTTTAAACATGTTATCCAATGTTCCAATTTCACATTTACAATACTTAGTATGTATTGTAGCATTCTAATCTCATTAATATTGTTGACATAATTGAAAGCACAATTTGCGCATGTTCGAACGCAAAACGTGAGCTCGTGTAAAGTTGTGCACAAATGATTTGGAACATGTTATCCAATGTTTCAATTGCATGCTTACAACTCTTATGGCATATTATGGCCTTCTAAACTCGTTAATATATTTGAGACAATTGACATAACAATTGGTGCACGTTCGTGCAGGTTTGAATGTGTGGACGTTTGTACATGTTTGAACGCAAAACATTAACTCGTGGAAATTTGTGCACAAATGATTCTAAACTTGTTAACCAGTTTCCTAATTGCACATTTACAGTAATTTGCATGTACTGTAGCATTCTAATCTCATTAATCTAGTTCACATAATTGAAAGTACAATTTGTGCACGTTTGCACATGTTTGAACGCAAAACGTGAACTCGTGCATATTTTTGCACACATGATTTTAAACATGTTATCCAATGTTCAAGTGCATATTCACAGTACTTAGCCCATGCTATTGCATTCTGAACACTTTAATATTGTTATGAAAATTGAAAGCACAATTTGTGCACGTTTGAAAATGTTTGAACAAAAAATGTGAACTCGTGCAAATTTGTGCACAAATGGTTTTAAACATGTTATCCAGTGTTCCAATTTCACATTTACAATACTTAGTATGTAGCATTCTAATCTCATTAACATAGTTGACATAATTGAAAGGCACAATTCGTGCACTTTTGCGCATGTTTGAACACAAAACGAGAACCCACGTAAATTTGTGCACAAATGATTTGGAAAATGTTATCCATCATTTCAATTTGATATTTGCAACTCTTATTGCATGCTATAGCCATCTGAACTCATTAATACAGTTGAGATAAATGATAGCACAATTGGTGCACGTTTACGCATGTTTGAACGAAAAATGTGAACTCGTGCATATTAGTGCACAAATGACTTTAAACATGTTATCCAATGTTCCAATTGCGTATTAACAATAATAATTACATATTATATAGCATTCTAAAACAATTTAATATGGTTGACAAATTTGAAAGCGCAATATGTGCACGTTTTTACATGTTTGAATGAAAAACGTCAACCCGTGCGCATTTGTGCACAAATGGTTTTAAACATATTATCCAATTGCACATTTATAGCAATTTTTATGTATTATATAGCATTCTAATCTCATTAATGTAGTCGACATAATTGCAACCACAATTTGTGCACGTTTGCGCATATTTGAACGCAAAACGTGAACTCGTGCATATTTGTGAACAAATCATTTTAAACATGTTATCCAATGTTCCAAATTCATATTTACAATACTCAGCACATGTTATTACCTTCAAAACTCTTTAATATAGTTGACAAATTCGTTTGCGCAGTTTGTGCACATTTGTACATGTTTGAATGAAAAACATGAAGTCGTGCAAATTTGTGCACAAATGGTTTTAAACTTGTTATCCAATTTTCGAATTGCACATTTATAGTAGTTTGCATGTATTATAGAAATCTAATCTCATTAATACAGTTGACATAATTGAAAGCACAATTTGTGCACATTTGCGCATGTTCGAACGCAAAACGTGAACTCATGTAAATTTGTGCACAAATGATTTAGAACATGTTATCCAATGTTTCAATTGCATGTTTACAAATCCTTTGGAATATTATGGCCTTCTAAACTCATTAATTTATTTGAGATGATTGACAGAACAATTGGTGCACTTTTGCGCACGTTTGAATGTGTGCACGTTTAGTACATGTCTGAACGGAAAACATGAACTCGTGCAAATTTGTGCACAAACGGTTTTAAACATGTTATCCAATGTTCCAATTTCACATTTACAATACTTAGTATGTATTGTAGCATTCTAATCTCATTAATATTGTTGACATAATTGAAAGCATAATTTGCGCATGTTCGAACGCAAAACGTGAGCTCGTGTAAAGTTGTGCACAAATGATTTGGAACATGTTATCCAATGTTTCAATTGCATGTTCACAACTCTTATGGCATATTATGGCCTTCTAAACTCATTAATATATTTGAGACAATTGACATAACAATTGGTGCACGTTTGCACAGGTTTGAATGTGTGCACGTTTGTACATGTTTGAACGCAAAACATGAACTCTTGCAAATTTGTGCACAAATGGTTTTAAATTTGTTAACCAGTTTCCCAATTGCACATTTACAATAACTCGCATGTACTGTAGCATTCTAATCTCATTAATCTAGTTCACATAATTGAAAGTACAATTTGTGCACGTTTGCACATGTTTGAATGCAAAACGTGAACTCATGCATATTAGTGCACAAATGACTTTAAACATGTTATCCAATGTTCCAATTGCATATTAACAATAATAATTACATATTATATAGCATTCTAAAACAATTCAATATGGTTGACAAATTTGAAAGCGCAATGTGTGCACGTTTGTACATGTTTGAACGAAAAACGTCAACTCGTGCGCATTTGTGCACAAATGGTTTTAAACATGTTATCCAATTGCACATTTACAGCAATTTTTACGTATTATATAGCATTCTAATCTCATTAGTGTAGTTGACATAATTGCAACCACAATTTGTGTACATTTGCGCATGTTTGAATGCAAAATATGAACTCGTGCATATTTGTGAACAAATCATTTTAAACATGTTATCCAATGTTCTAAATTCATATTTACAATACTCACCACATGTTATTACCTTCTAACTCTTTAATATAGTTGACAAATTCCTTTGCGCAGTTCGTGCACGTTTGTGCATGTTTGAATGAAAAACATGAAGTCGTGCAAATTTGTGCACAAATGGTTTTAAACTTGTTATCCAATTTTCCAATTGCACATTTATAGTAGTTTGCATGTATTATAGCAATCTAATCTCATTAATACAGTTGACATAATTGAAAGCACAATTTGTGCATATTTGTGCATGTTCGAACGCAAAACGTGAACTCATGTAAATTTATGCTCAAATGATTTAGAACATGTTATCCAATGTTTCAATTGCATGTTTACAACTCCTATGGCATATTATGGCCTTCTAAACTCATTAATTTATTTGAGATGATTGACATAACAATTGGTGCACTTTTGCGCACAATTGAATGTGTGCACGTTTAGTACATGTTTGAACGGAAAACATGAACTCGTGCAAATTTGTGCACAAACGGTTTTAAACATGTTATCCAATGTTCCAATTTCACATTTACAATACTTAGTATGTATTGTAGCATTCTAATCTCATTAATATTGTTGACATAATTGAAAGCACAATTTAAGCATGTTCAAACACAAAACGTGAGCTCGTGTAAAGTTGTGCACAAATGATTTGGAACATGTTATCCAATGTTTCAATTGCATGTTTACAACTCTTATGGCATATTATGGCCTTCTAAAATCGTTAATATATTTGAGACAATTGACATAACAATTGGTGCACGTTCGCGCAGGTTTGAATGTGTGCACGTTTGTACATGTTTGAACGCAAAACATGAACTCGTGCAAATTTGTGCATAAATGGTTTTAAATTTGTTAACCAATTTCCCAATTGCACATTTACAGTAATTCGCATGTACTGTAGCATTCTAATCTCTTTAATCTAGTTCATATAATTGAAAGTATAATTTGTGCACGTTTGCACATATTTGAACGCAAAACGTGAACTCGAGCATATTAGTGCACAAATAACTTTAAACATGTTATCCAATGTTCCAATTGCATATCAACAATAAGAATTACATATTATATAGCATTCTAAAACAATTTAATATGGTTGATAAATTTGAAAGCGCAATATGTGCACGTTTTTACAAGTTTGAACGAAAAACGTCAACTCGTGCGTATTTGTGCACAAATGGTTTTAAACATGTTATCCAATTGCACATTTACAACAATTTTTATGTATTATATAGCATTCTAATCTCATTAATGTAGTCGACATAATCGTTACCACAATTTGTGCATGTTTGCGTATATTTGAACGCAAAACGTGAACTCGTGCATATTTGTGAACAAATCATTTTAAACATGTTATCCAATGTTCCAAATTCATATTTACAATACTCAGAACATGTTATTACCTTCTAAACTCTTTAATATAGTTGACAAATTTGTTTGCGCAGTCGTTTGTACATGTTTGAATGAAAAACATGAAGTCGTGCAAATTTGTGCACAAATGGTTTTAAACTTGTTATCCAATTTTCCAATTGAACATTTATAGTAGTTTGCATGTATTATAGCAATCTAATCTCATTAATACAGTTGACATAATTGAAAGCACAATTTGTGCACATTTGCGCATGTTCGAACGCAAAACGTGAACTCATGTAAATTTGTGCAGAAATGATTTAGAACATATTATCCAATGTCTCAATTGCATGTTTACAACTCCTATGGAATATTATGGCCTTCTAAACTCATTAATTTATTTGAGATGATTGACAGAACAATTGGTGCACTTTTGCGCACGTTTGAATGTGTGCACGTTTAGTACATGTGTGAACGAAAAACTTGAACTCGTGCAAATTTGTGCACAAACGGTTTTAAAAATTTTATCCAATGTTCCAATTTCACATTTACAATACTTAGTATGTATTTTAGCATTCGAATCTCATTAATATTGTTGACGTAATTAAAAGCACAATTTGCGCATGTTCGAACGCAAAACGTGAGCTCGTGTAAAGTTGTGCACAAATGATTTGGAACATGTTATCCAATGTTTCAATTGCTTTTTTACAAGTCTTATGGCATATTATGGCCTTCTAAACTCATTAATATATTTGAGACAACCGACATAACAATTGGTGCACGTTCTCGCAGGTTTGAATGTGTGCACGTTTGTACATGTTTGAACGCAAAACATGAACTCGTGCAAATTTGTGCACAAATGGTTTTAAATTTGTTAACCAGTTTCCTAATTGCACATTTACAGTAATTTTCATGTACTATAGCATTCTAATCTCATTAATCTAGTTCACATAATTGAAAGTACAATTTGTGCACGTTTGCACATGTTTGAACGTAAAACGTGAACTCGTGGATATTTGTGCACACATGATTTTAAACATGTTATCCAATGTTCAAATACATATTCATAGTACTTAGCCCATGCTATTGCATTCTGAACACTTTAATATTGTTGTGAAAATTGAAAGCACAATTTGTGCACGTTTGTAAATGTTTGAACCAAAAATGTGAACTCGTGCAAATTTGTGCGCAAACGGTTTTAAACATGTTATCCAGTGTTCCAATTTCACATTTACAATACTTAGTATGTATTATATAGCATTCTAATATCATTAACATAGTTGACATAATTGAAAGGCACAATTCGTGCACTTTTGCGCATGTTTGAACACAAAACGTGAACCCGCGTAAATTTGTGCACAAATGATTTGGAACATGTTATCCATCGTTTCAATTTGATATTTGCAACTCTTATTGCATACTATAGCCATTTGAACTCATTAATACTGTTGAGATAAATGATAGCACAATTGGTGCACGTTTGTGCATGTTTGAACGCAACACGTGAACTCGTGCATATTAGTGCACAAATGACTTTAAACATGTTATCCAATGTTCCAATTGCATATTAACAATAATAATTACATATTATATAGCATTCTAAAACAATTTAATATGGTTGACAAATTTGAAAGCGCAATATGTGCACGTTTTTACATGTTTGAACAAAAAACGTCAACTCGTGCGCATTTATGCACAAATGGTTTTAAACATGTTATCCAATTGCACATTTACAGCAATTTTTACGTATTATATAGCATTCTAATCTCATTAATGTAGTTGACATAATTGCAACGAAAATTTGTGCACGTTTGCGCATATTTGAATGCAAAACGTGAACTCGTGCATATTTGTGAACAAATCATTTTAAACATGTTATCCAATGTTCCAAATTCATATTTACAATACCCAGCACATGTTATTACCTTCAAAACTCTTTAATATAGTTGAAAAAATTGTTTGCGCAGTTTGTGCACGTTTGTACATGTTTGAATGAAAAACATGAAGTCGTGCAAATTTGTGCACAAATGGTTTTAAACTTGTTATCCAATTTTCCAATTGCACATTTGCAGTAGTTTGCATGTATTATAACAATCTAATCTCATTAATACAGTTCACATAATTGAAAGCACAATTTGTGCACATTTGCGCATGTTTGAACGCGAAACCTGAACTCGTGTAAATTTGTGTACAAATGATTTGGAACATGTTATCCAATGTTTCAATTGCATGTTTACAACTGCTATCACATATGATATCCTTCTAAACTCATTAATATATTTGAGATGATTGACAGAACAATTGGTGCACTTTTGCGCACGTTTGAATGTGTGTACATTTAGTACATGTTTGAATGGAAAACATGAACTCGTGCAAATTTGTGCACAAATGGTTTTAAACATGTTATCCAATGTTCCAATTTCACATTTACAATACTTAGTATGTATTGTAGCATTCTAATCTCATTAATATTGTTGACATAATTGAAAGCACAATTTGCGCATGTTCGAACGCGAAACATGAGCTTATGTAAATTTGTGCACAAATGATTTGGAACATGTTATCCAATGTTTCAATTGCCTATTTACAACTCTTATGGCATATTATGGCCTTCTAAACTCGTTAATATATTTGAGACAATTGACATAACAATTGGTGCACGTTCGCGCAGGTTTGAATGTGTGTACGTTTGTACATGTTTGAACGCAAAACATGAACTCGTGCAAATTTGTGCACAAATGGTTTTAAATTTGTTAACCAGTTTCCCAATTGAAAATTTATAGTAATTCGCATGTACTGTAGCATTCTAATCTCATTACTCTAGTTCACATAATTGAAAGTACAATTTGTGCATGTTTGCACATATTTGAATGCAAAATGTGAACTCGTGCATATTTGTGCACACATGATTTTAAACATGTTATCCAATGTTCAAATGCATATTCATAGTACTTAGCCCATACTATTGCATTCTGAACACTTTAATATTATTGTGAAAATTGAAAGCACAATTTGTGCACGTTTGTAAATGTTTGAACGAAAAATGTGAACTCGTGCAAATTTGTGCACAAATGGTTTTAAACATGTTATCCAGTGTTCCAATTTCACATTTACAATACTTAGTATGTATTATATAGCATTCTAATATCATTAACTTAGTTGACATAATTGAAAGGCACAATTCGTGCACTTTTGCGCATGTTTGAACACAAAACGTGAACCCGCGTAAAGTTGTGCATAAATGATTTGGAACATGTTATCCATCATTTCAATTTGATATTTGGAACTCTTATTGCATAATATAGCCATCTGAACTCATTAATACAGTTGAGATAAATGATAGCACAATTGGTGCACGTTTGCGCATGTTTGAACGCAAAATGTGAACTCGTGCATATTAGTGCACAAATGACTTTAAACATGTTATCCAATGTTCCAATTGCATATTAACAATAAGAATTACATATTATATAGCATTCTAAAACAATTTAATATGGTTGACAAATTTGAAAGCACAATGTGTGCACGTTTGTACATGTTTGTACGAAAAACGTCAACTCATGCACATTTGTGCACAAATGGTTTTAAACATGTTATCCAATTGCACATTTACAGTAATTTTTACATATTATATAGCATTCTAATCTCATTAATGTAGTTGACATAATTGCAACCACAGTTTGTGCACGTTTGCACATGTTTGAACGCAAAACGTGAACTTGTGCAAATTTATGCACAAATGGTTTTAAATTTGTTAACCAATTTGCCAATTGCACATTTACAGTAATTCGCATGTACTGTATCATTCTAATCTCATTAATCTAGTTCACATAATTGAAAGTACAAATTGTGCATGTTTGCGCATGTTTGAATGCAAAATGTGAACTCGTGCATATTTGTGCACACATGATTTTAAACATGTTATCCAATGTTCAAATGCATATTCATAGTACTTAGCCCATGCTATTGCATTCTGAACACTTTAATATTGTTGTGAAAATTGAAAGCACAATTTGTGCACATTTGTAAATGTTTGAATGCAAAACATGAACTCGTGCAAATTTGTGCACAAATGGTTTTAAATTTGTTAACCAATTTCCTAATTGCATATTAACAATAAGAATTACATATTATCCATCGTTTCAATTTGATATCCATCATTTCAAATTTGTACACAAATGATTTGGAACATTTTATCCATTGTTTCAATTTGATATTTACAACTCTTATTGCATACTATAGCCATCTGAACTCATTAACAGTTGAGATAAATGATAGCACAATTGGTGCACGTTTGCGCATGTTTGAACGCAAAATGTGAAATCGTGCATATTAGTGCACAAATGACTTTAAACATGTTATCCAATGTTCCAATTGCATATTAACAATAAGAATTACATATTATATAGCATTCTAAATAATTTAATATGGTTGACAAATTTGAAAGCGCAATGTTTGCATGTTTGTACATGTTTGAACGAAAAACGTCAACTCGTGCACATTTGTGCACAAATGGTTTTAAACATGTTATCCAATTTCCCAATTTCACATTTATAGTAATTTTTATGTATTATATAGCATTCTAATCTCATTAATATAGTTGACATAATTAGAACCACAATTTGTGCACGTTTGCGCATGTTTGAACTCAAAACATGAACCCATGCATATTTGTGAACAAATCATTTTAAACATGTTATCCAATGGTCCAAATTCATATTTACAATACTCAGTACATGTTATTACCTTCTAAAATCTTTAATATAGTTGACAAATTCGTTTGTGCAGTTTGTGCACGTTTGTACATGTTTGAACGAAAAACATGAACTCATGCAAATTTGTGCACAAATGGTTTTAAACTTGTTATCCAATTTTCCAATTGCACATTTAAAGTATTTTGCATGTATTATAGCAATCTAATCTCATTAATATAGTTGACATAATTGAAAGTATAGTTTTTGCACATTTGCGCATGTTCGAACGTAAAACGTGAACTCGTGTAAATTTGTGCACAAATGATTTGGAACATGTTATCCAATGTTTCAATTGCATATTTACAACTCCTATGGCATATTATAGCCTTCTAAACTCATTAATATATTTGAGATGATTGACAGAACAATTGGTGCACTTTTGCGCACATTTGAATGTGTGCACGTTTAGTACATGTTTGAACGAAAAACATGAACTCATACAAATTTGTGCACAAACGGTTTTAAAAATGTTATCCAATGTTCCAATTTCATATTTAAAATACTTAGTATGTATTGTAGCATTCTAATCTCATTAATATTGTTGACATAATTGAAAGCACAATTTGCGCATGTTCGAATGCAAAATGTGAGCTTGTGTAAATTTATGCACAAATGATTTGGAACATATTATCCAATGTTTCTGATGGGAATTGTAGGTTTCATCAATTAACTCCCCAATAGCAAGAATACTATGATTAGTTGAATTAGAAGAAAACTAGAAATTACCAATTTAATTCACAAATTTGAATCGTTCAAAGATTGAAGTAAGAAGATAGATGCTACTTAACCCCTTTATCAACAAGGATAAAGATACTAAGATATACTTTGAATTTCCTCTTATGCAACAAACAAGAAAGTTTGATAAATAACAAGAAAACAAAGATTTAGATTTTGACACCACAAGCTAGAATAAAGCTTGATAAGTCACAAAGTCTATACAAGAAATTAAAGACAAAATTCCTCATAATAAAACTCAAACAATGTTATAACTCATATATCAAATTCATTCATGCTCCAAAAGAAAGAAAAGGACTTGTTTATATAGAGTACAAGTCCATGCACACACTACTAAAATAGACTCACACGCATATGATTACTTTTACTCTTAAATGGCCTTAATAACCACTACCCACATTAATAGCCATTACTTAGTATTAATTACCCCATTAACTCTTAATAACCACTACCCACATTAATAGCCATTACTTGGTATTAATTACCCCATTAACTTGTATATGGTGGCTACATGTAACCTTAATTGTTATTAACACAAAAACAAGTTAAATATTATTCCTTGGGCCTCCATGGATGCCTTATTGGGTTGAATTTCTTGGGCTTTCCAAATGTCCCTAATTAAACCCAATATGGCTTCTTGAAGCTTCTTGGATTTGGACCTTATGATTGGGCCTTCTTGTACTATTACTGGATCTTGGATCTCTTTAGGCTTTGAACTTGGATTCACATCATTCCCCTTTTCTTCAAAAGGAATTGTCCTCAAATCAGCTCCATCACCTTTATCACCTATATCAAACAAAGACAAGTCACTAACATTGAAAGTAGCACTAACATTACTATACTCACTTGGAAGTTCTAACTTGTAGGCATTGTTGTTGATGCTTTGAAGCACTTTAAAAGAACCATCTCCTCTTGGCATAAGCTTTGATTTCCTTTGGTTAGGAAATATTTCCTTTCTCATGTGCACCCACACCCAATCTCTAGGCTAAAAAATGACTTGCTTCCTCCTTTTGTTGTGTTGCTTTTCATATTGGAGTGTTTTCTTCTCAATGTTTGCATGCACCTTCTCATGCAAAGTCTTGATGAACTCAGCTTTTTGTTTCCCCTCTAGATTAGTTTTGCCCAATGGCAATGGTAGCAAATCTAATGGAGTCAATGGGTTGAATCCATACACAACTTCAAATGGTGAGCAATTTGTTTAACCATGCACACTCCTATTGTAAGCAAATTCCACATGTGGCAAACATTCTTCCTAATTCTTCAGATTTCTTTGGATGAAAGCCCTCAAAAGTGTTGAAAGTGTCCTATTGACCACCTCAGTTTGTGGATGACAAGTTGTAGAATACAAAAGCTTTCTTCCCATCTTTCCCCAAAGAGTCTTCCAAAAGTGACTTAGGAATTTGACATCCCTATCACTCACAATGGTCCTTGGCACTCCATGTAGCCTTACAATCTCCTTGAAGAATAGATTGGCAATATGGGTTGCATCATCCGTCTTGTGACATGGAATGAAATGTGCCATTTTGCTAAACCTGTCCACAAAAACAAAAATGGAATCTCTCCCTCCCTTGGACCTAGGTAATCCTAAAAAAAATCCAAAGAAATGTCTACCCAAGGTTCATTTGGTATGGTAAAAGGTGTATACAAACCATGAGGCATTGCTTTGGATTTGGCTTGTTTGCAAGTAATGCATTTCTCATAAATTTTCTCAACATCCCTTTTCATGTGTGGCCAAAAGAAATGGTCACCCAACACATCCAAAGTTTTCTTAATCCTAAAATGCCCCTATTAAACCTCAGTTATGTGCCTCTCTCACAAGTAACTCTCTCAAAGAACTTTATGGCACACACAATTTGTTTTCCTGAAAAAGAAAACCATCAAACTTAGAGAACTTATCAAAACCTCCTTTCTCACATGCCCCATAAACATTAGCAAAATTAGGATCATTAGAATAAAGATCTTTGATGTATTCAAATCCTAATAATTTTGCATCAAGTTTAGAGATCAAGGCATACCTTCTTGACAATGCATCAGCCACCACATTTTCTTTCCCTTGCTTGTACTTAATGATGTACGAGAAGGATTCAATGAATTCCACCCATTTTGCATGTCTCTTGTTGAGCTTTCCTTATCCTTTGAGATACTTCAAGGACTCATGGTCACTGTGAATTATGAATTCTTTGTAACTAAGGTAATGCTACCATGTCTTTAGAACCCTCACCAATGCATAGAACTCGTCATATGTACGGTAGTTTAGACTTGCTCCACTTAGCTTTTCGCTAAAGAATGCTATGGGCTTGCCTTCTTACATCAAAGCTCCTCCAATACCTATGCCACTTGCATCCCACTCAATCTCAAAAGGTTTAGTAAAATTTGGCAAAGATAACAAGGGTGTAGAACTTAATTTGTCTTTTAGCAAGTTAAAAGTCTCATCTTGTTCAATTCCCCACTTAAAACCAACATTCTTTTTGATGCATTCAGTTAAAGGAGCAACTATGGTAGAAAATTTTTTTATGAACCTTCTATAAAAGCTAGCTAAACCATGAAAGCTTCTTGCATCACTTACACTTGTGGTTGTTGGCCATTCTCTAATTACTTTTACCTTTTCTTGATCAACATGAATGCCTTTATCATTGACAATATATCCAAGAAAAGTAATTTCATTAGTGCAAAAACACCATTTCTTTAGATTAGCATACAACTTCTCTTCTCTAAGCACATCAAAAACATAAGTCAAATGTTGTACATGCTCATCTAAATTTTTGCTATAAACCAAGATATCATCAAAATAGACAACAAAAAATTTTCCTATGAATGCTCTTAAAACATGATTCATCAATCTCATGAAAGTGCTTGGTGCATTAGTTAAACCAAAAGGCATTACTAACCACTCATATAAACCATGTTTAGTTTTTAAAACTATTTTCCATTCATCACCTTCTCTCATTCTAATTTGATGATAACCAGATTTCAAATCAATTTTTGAAAAAAAATATGAACCATGCAATTCATCCAACATGTCATCTAGCCTAGGAATGGGATGTCTATACTTCATCGTGATTTTATGGATGGCATGACAATCAACACACATCCTCCATGTTCTATCTTTCTTAGGCACTAACAAGACGGGTATGGTACATGGACTCATGCTTTCATGAACATAACCCTTCTCCATAAGCTCACTCACTTGCTTTTGGATTTCCTTGGTCTCCTCCGAATTACATCTATATGCTGGTCTATTTGGAATGCTTGCTTCAGGTATGATATCAATTTGATGCTCAATGCCTTTTTTAGGTGGCAAACCATTTGGAATTTCTTTTGGAAATAAATCTTCATAAACCTGCAAAAGATCAATAACAACACTAGGCAAACCATTGGTTATTTTATTAGAAATATGCAAAATCTCCTTGTACATAAGTACAAGCATGTGTTGCCTCAAAAGTATAGCTTCCTTCACATCACTCATTTTTGCATAAACACTCATTTTTCTTTCATTTGAACCTTCCTTATTTTCTCTCACCATGTGTTTCCCATTTCGATCAAGAGAATTAGAATTTTTAGGTTCACTCATCTCACCTTTTTCTTTACTCTCAAAGGTTTCCCTTCCTAAAGAATTTCCTAATGAAGAATCCATTTCTTCATATTGTTGCTTGATGCGCATTTGGTCTTCAAAAATCTATTTTGGAGTTAATGGTCCAAGGTTAAACCTTTTTCCATCCATAGTCAAAGTATACATATTTTTGAATCCATCATGATTAGCCCTTCTATCATATTGCCAAGGTCTCCCCAACAATATATGTCCAACCAACATTGGTAACACATGACACAACACCTCATGATGTGAATCCAAGTTCAAAGCATAAAGAGATCCAAGATCCATTAATAGTACAAGAAGGCCTAATCACAAGGTCCAAATCCAAGAAGCTTCAAGAAGCCATATTGGGTTTAATTAGGGACATTTGGAAAGCCTAAGAATTTCAACCCAATAAGGCATCCATGGAGGCCCAAGGAATAATATTTAACTTATTTTTGTGTTAATAACAATTAGGGTTACATGTAGCCACCATATACAAGTTAATGGGGTAATTAATACCAAGTAATGGCTATTAATGTGGGTGGTGGTTATTAAGGCCATTTAAGAGTAAAAGTAATCCTATGTGTGTGAGTCTATTTTAGTAGTGTGTGCATGGACTTGTTAATATGAACTCTAAAAGGGATCAAAAAGTGCCTAAATATGAAGAATTCAAGCTAATTAGCTTAATTTCCTATTTTGAAATTAATTAGCTTGATATGGATGAATTTTGGAGTTATTCTTATTTTGGAGTCAATAAGGAAGATTCTAGAAGATGTGAGAAGAATTAAGAATATTCCAAGTCAAAGTCAAATAGTCAACAAGTCAAAGTCAAGGGTCAATGGTCACCATATGACATGGCATGCTTCAATGCTTAGTTGTCATTAGTTGTCATTTTGCTTAGTTGTCATGAATTGTAATGAGTTGTCAATTTTGACTTTTCAAAGATGAGTTGTCATTAGTTATCCTATTTTGAAGGAAATCTCCTTAATTAAGGATTTTCCTATATAGGTATCTTTGGGAATAATGAATAGAACCTTTTCCTTCAAGGATTAGGTTGTTTACATGCCTATATAAGGGCTAACCCTATGACATACGAATTGAAGCATTGAAATATTAAAAGTGAGGTTTTTTCCTTACACTTTGTTCTTTTGAAACTTTGCAAGTTTACTTGAATTGTTTCACTTCTACCTTTCATTACAATTTCTAGGTTAGATTAAACTTAGAATTGTGTGATTGTTCATCTTATAATAGCTAAGTATCTTGCTTCAAATTAATAAGCAAGGGGTTTAGCTCCATCAACACAACTATCCTTGATGATCCTTGGGCTAATATTCAAAGTTGGATGCACGTTCTATCTCTATTATAGGTAGGGTTCATATCACTTGTACTCTATATAAACAAGTCCTTTTCTTTCTTTTAGAGCATGAATGAATTTGATATATGAATTATAACTTTGTTTGAGTTTTATTATAAGGAATTTTGTCTTTAATTTCTTGCATAAACTTTGTGACTTATCAAGCTTTATTCTAGCTTGTGGTGTCAAAATCTAAATCTTTTTTTCTTGTTATTTATCAAACTTTCTTGTTTGTGGCATAAGAGGAAATTCAAAGTCTATCTTAGTATCTTTATCCTTGTTGGTAAAGGGGTTAAGTAGCATCTATCTTCTTACTTCAATCTTTGAACGATCCGAATTTGTGGATTAAATTGGTAATTTCTAGTTTTCTTCTAATTCAACATATCATAGTATTCTTGCTATTGGGGAGTTAATTGATAAAACCTACAATTCCCATCATAAGTAGTATTAGAGCATTGGCTCAAGAATGAGGTTTGCATATCCAAAACTATCTTTTAGTTCTCAATATCTTGTGTTCATCTTATATTTTTCACCTTTCGTGCTATCTATTGTCTTGTTTTTTTTTGTTCTTCTTATCTCAAGATTTTGTTTGCATATATCAAAAAAAAAAGTTGTTATCTTTGAGATTTTTATGACACCTTTCAATTCGTGCATATATCAAAAGAAAAAAAAAGAAATTCGTCCATAAAAAAAATATATGTTATCTTTGATATTCTTATGTTAGATCTCAGTTTACATTAAAAAAAATTGACTCTTCATATTCCATTGAGATCTATCTTTATAATTCTATCTCTTTGTGTTCTTTGATGATCTATCTTTGTTTTTTCATTTCTATTAGCCTATTTGTTACAAATTGTTCATTTCTTTAGGCCTACCTTATTATTTTATTGTTAGCCTACCTTATTTTTTTTTATCATTGATTACTACATTCTTGAATTTTGTTTGATTGAGAAACTTAGTTCATCTAAGAAATCAAAAGGCAAATTTGAGAGGTAAAAGGCAAGAGTGTGAGATCATTAGAGAAAAAGCCAAAATTGAGTGTAAACACGAGTGGTATACATCAAGTTTGAGTGAAACACACAAGGGAGTGTTGTGAGATTATTTCTTTCTATTTTCTTTTATTAAAATTTTAGGTTTTACAATCATGTCAAAAGACACAAGTTCTTCTTCTACAAATGATCATATGATTCAAGCTATGCAACAACAATTTGAAAGAATGTTTAACATGATGGCGGGAGTCAATGAGAAATTGGAGAGGCATGATGGCATCCTTAACCAATTACAAGGAGAGCCTAGACAAAGGAGATGTCAACCAATTGACCAAGAGGACTATGAAGGAGAGGATGAGTTGGATGATGATCAAGTCACCTTGGTGGGACAACAAATTAATCCTAGGAGACAAGCTAGGAGAGGACATCCTAATGATGATGTTGATCGCATCCTTAGAAGCATCAAAATGAAGATTCCTTCATTCCAAGGAAGAAATGATCCAGATGTGTACCTTGAATGGGAGAGGAAAGTGGAACTCATCTTCGAATGTCACAATTATTCGGAGGAGAAAAAGGTAAAACTTGCTCCTGTTGAGTTTAGTGATTATGCAATTGTTTGGTGGGATCAATTTTGCAAGGAAAGACATAGATATGGAGAAAGACCCCTGGAGTCTTAGATGGAAATGAAGCAAATAAAGAGAAAGAGGTTTGTTCCAAGCTACTACTATAGAGAGCTTCATCAAAGGTTACAAACTCTAATTCAAGGATCCATGAGTGTGGAGGAGTATCACAAAGAAATGGAGAAGGCTATAATTAGATCAAATGTGGTAGAAGATCGTGAAGCTACCATGGCAAGGTTCTTGAGAGGGCTAAACAAAAACATTGCTGATGTTGTTGATTTACAACATTATGTGGAGATTGAAGATATGGTGCATTTGGCCATGAAAGTGGAAAGGCAATTGAAAGGAAAGAGGTATGATTCTAAACCAAATGTGGGTTCTTCTTCTTCTTGGAAAACTTCTTGGGGGAAAAAGGATGATAAACCTTTTAATAAGTCAAAAGTGGAAGAAACTAAACCTAAAATTGACTTGGGTAATAAGGGAAAGGGTGAGAATCAACCAGCCCCAACTAGGGGAATCAAATGTTTTAAGTGTTTGGGTCATGGGCACATTGCTAGGGAATGTCCAAATAAGAAAGCTATGATTCTAAGGGATGGTGATATTGAATCGGAGAGTGAGGGGGATAGTGATGATGATATGCCTTCTTTAGAAGATTGTAGTGATGTTGAATGTGCTAAGGGAGATAATCTTATTGTTCAAAGAACATTGAGTTTGCAAAATAAACATGATGTTCATAGGGAGCAAAGGGAAAATTTGTTTCATACTCATTGTTTGATTTCTAACAAGTTGTGCAACATGATTGTGGATAGTGGAAGTTGTACTAATGTAGCAAGCACTTTACTAGTGGAGAAATTGAAGTTGCCTACTACCAACCACCCAAGACCATACAAGTTGTAATGGCTTAATGAAAGTGGAGTTGTAAAGGTAAATAAGCAAGTTCTAATTTCTTTTCAAATTGGTAGATATAAGGATGAGGTGTTGTATGATGTGTTACCAATATTGGCCGGACATATGTTGTTGGGGAGACCTTGGAAATATGATAGAAGGGATAATCAAGATGGATTCAAAAATATGTATACTTTGACTATGGATGGAAAAAGGTTTAACCTTGGACCATTAAGTCCAAAACAGATTTTTGAAGACCAAATGTGCATCAAGCAACAATATGAAGAAATGGGTTCTTCATTGGGAAATTCTTTGGGAAGGGAAACCTTTGAGAGTAAAGAAAAAGGTGAGATGAGTGAACCTAAAAATTCCAATTCTCTTGACCAAAATGGGAAACACATGGTGAGAGAAAACAAGGAAGGTTCAAATGAAAGAAAAATGAGTGTTTATGCAAAAATGAGTGATGTGAAGGAAGCTATGCTTTTGAGGCAACACATGCTTGTACTTATGTATAAGGAGATTTTGCATATTTCTAACGAAATAACCAATGGTTTGCCTAGTGTTATTTTTTTATCTTTTGCAGGTTTATGAAGATTTATTCCCAGAAGAAATTCCAAATGGTTTGCCACATAAAAGAGGCATTGAGCACCAAATTGATTTCATACCCGGAGCAAGCATTCCAAATAGACCAGCATATAGATGTAATCCGGAGGAGACCAAGGAAATCCAAAAGCAAGTGAGTGAGCTTATGGAGAAGGGTTATGTTCGTGAAAGCATGAGTCCATGTGCCATACCCGTCTTGTTAGTGCCTAAGAAAGATGGAACTTGGAGGATGTGTGTTGATTGTCATGCCATCAACAAAATCACGGTGAAGTATAGACATCCCATTCCTAGGCTAGATGACATGTTGGATGAATTGCATGGTTCATATTTGCTATCAAAAATTGATTTGAAATCTGGTTATCATCAAATTAGAATGAGAGAAGGTGATGAATGGAAAATAGCTTTTAAAACTAAACATGGTTTATATGAGTGGTTAGTAATGCCTTTTGGTTTAACTAATGCACGAAGCACTTTCATGAGATTGATGAATCATGTTTTCAGAGCATTCATAGGCAAATTTGTTGTTGTCTATTTTGATGATATCTTGGTTTATAGCAAAAATTTAGATGAGCATGTACAACATTTGACTTGTGTTTTTGATGTGCTTAGAGAAGAGAAGTTGTATGCTAATCTAAAGAAATGGTGTTTTTGCACTAATGAAATTACTTTTCTTGGATATATATCAATGAAAAGGGCATTCATGTTGATCAAGAAAAGGTAAAAGTAATTAGAGAATGGCCAACACCCACAGTGTAAGTGATGCAAGAAGCTTTCATAGTTTAGCTAGCTTTTATAGAAGGTTCATTAAAAAAATTTCTACCATAGCTGCACCTTTAACTGAATGCATAAAAAAGAATGTTAGTTTTAAGTGGGGAATTGAACAAGATGAGGCTTTTAACTTGCTAAAAGACAAATTAAGTTCTGCACCCTTGTTATCTTTGCCAAATTTTACTAAACCTTTTGAGATTGAGTGCAATGCAAGTGGCATAGGTATTGGAGGAGTTTTGATGCAAGAAGGCAAGCCCATAGCATTCTTTAGCGAAAAGCTAAGTGGAGCAAGTCTAAACACCTTTACATATGACAAGGAGTTTATAGCATTGGTGAGGGTTCTAAGGACATGGCAGCATTACCTTGGTTACAAATAATTCATAATTCACACTGACCATGAGTCCTTGAAGTATCTCAAAGGGCAAGGAAAGCTCAACAAGAGACATGCAAAATGGGTGGAATTCATTGAATCCTTTCGATACATCATTAACTACAAATAAGGGAAAGAAATGTGGTGGCCGATGCATTATCATGAAGGTATGCCTTGATCTCTAAACTTGATGCAAAATTATTACGATTTGAATACATCAAAGATCTTTATTCTAATGATCCTGATTTTGCTAATGTTTATGGGGCATGTGAGAAAGGGGGTTTTGATAAGTTCTATAAGTTTGATGGTTTCTTTTTCAGGAAAACAATTGTCTGTGCCACAAATTTCTTTAAGAGAGTTACTTATGAGAGAGGCACATAGCGGAGGTTTAATGGGGCATTTTAGGATTAAGAAAACTTTAGATGTGTTGGTGACCATTTCATTTGGCCACACATGACAAGGGATGTTGAGAGAATTTGTGAGAAATGCATTACTTGCAAACAAGCCAAATCCAAAGCAATGCCTCATGGTTTTGTATACACCTCTTAGCATACTAAATGAACCTTGGGTAGACATTTCTATGGATTTTGTTTTAGGATTACCTAGGTCCAAGGGAGGGAGAGATTCCATTTTTGTTATTGTGGACAGGTTTAGCAAAATGGCACATTTCATTCCATGTCACAAGACAGATGATGCAACCCATATTGCCAATCTATTCTTCAAAGAGATTGTTAGGCTACATGGAGTGCCAAGGACCATTGTGAGTGATAGGGATGTCAAATTCCTAAGTCACTTTTGGGAAGACTCTTTGGGGAAAGATGGGGACAAAGCTTTGTATTCTATAACTTTTCATCCACAAACGGATGGACAACTGGAGGTGGTCAATAGGACACTTTCAGCACTTTTGAGGCTGTCATCCAAAGAATCTGAAGAATTGGGAAGAATGTTTGCCACATATGGAATTTGCTTATATAGGAGTGTGCATGGTTCAACAAATTTCTCACCATTTGAAGTTGTGTATGGATTCAACCCATTGACTCCATTAGATTTGCTACCAATGCCCATTGGACAAAGCTAATCTATAGGGGAAACAAAAAGCTGAGTTCATCAAGACTTTGCATTAGAGGGTGCATGCACACATTGAGAAGAAGACACTCCCAATATGAAAGCAACACAACAAAGGGAGGAAGCAAGTCATTTTTGAGCCTGGAGATTGGGTATGGGTTGCACTTGAGAAAGGAAAGATTTCCTAACCAAAGGAATCAAAGCTTATGCCAATAGGAGATGGTCCTTTTAAAGTGCTTCAAACGCATCAACAACAATGCCTACAAGCTAGAACTTCCAAGTGAGTATGGCAATGTTAGTGCTACTTTAAATGTTAGTGACTTGTCTTTATTTGATGTAGGTGATAAAGATGATGGAGCTGATTTGAGGACAAATCCTTTTGAAGAAAGGGGGAATGATGTGAATCAAAGTTCAAAGCCTAAAGAGATCCAAGATCCATTAATAGTACAAAAAGGCCCAATCATAAGGCCCAATCACAAGGTCCAAATCCAAGAAGCTTTCAAGAAGCCATATTGGGTTTAATTAGGGACATTTGGAAAGCCCAAGAATTTCAACCCAATAAGGCATCCATGAAGGCCCAAGGAATAATATTTAACTTATTTTTGTGTTAATAATAATTAGGGTTACATGTAGCCACCATATACAAGTTAATGGGGTAATTAATACCAAGTAATGGCTATTAATGTGGGTAGTGGTTATTAGAGTTAATTGGGTAATTAATACCAAGTAATGGCTATTAATGTGGGTGGTGGTTATTAAGGCCATTTAAGAGTAAAAGTTATCCTATGTGTGTGAGTCCTTTTAGTTGTGTGTGCATGGACTTGTACTCTATATAAACAAGTCCTTTTCTTTCTTTTGTAGCATGAAAGAATTTGATATATGAATTATAACCTTGTTTGAGTTTTATTATGAGGAATTTTGTTTTTAATTTCTTGCATAAACTTTGTGACTTATCAAGCTTTATTCTAGCTTGTGGTGTCAAAATCTAAATCTTTGTTTTCTTATTATTTATCAAACTTTCTTATTTATGGCATAAGAGGAAATTCAAAGTCTATCTTAGTATCTTTATCCTTGTTGGTAAAGGGGTTTAAATGATTTGGAACATGTTATCCAATGTTTCAATTGCATGCTTACAACTCTTATGGCAAATTATGGCCTTCTAAACTCGTAATATATTTGAGACAATTGACATAACAATTGGTGCACGTTTGCGCAGGTTTGAATGTGTGCACGTTGGTACATGTTTGAACGCAAAACATGAACTCTTGCAAATTTGTGCACAAATGGTTTTAAATTTGTTAACTAGTCTCCCAATTGCACATTTACAATAACCGCATGTACTGTAGCATTCTAATCTCATTAATCTAGTTCACATAATTGAAAGTACAATTTGTGCACGTTTGCACATGTTTGAACGCAAAACGTGAACTCGTGCATATTAGTGCACAAATGACTTTAAACATGTTATCCAATGTTCCAATTGCATATTAACAATAATAATTACATATTATATAGCATTCTAGAAAACAATTTAATATGGTTGACAAATTTGAAAGCGCAATCTGTGCACGTTTGTACATGTTTGAACGAAAAACGTCAACTCGTGTGCATTTGTGCACAAATGGTTTAAAACATGTATCCAATTGCACATTTATAGCAATTTTTACGTATTATATAGCATTCTAATCTCATTAATTTACTTGACATAATTGCAACCACAATTTGTGTACATTTGCGCATGTTTGAACGCAAAACGTGAACTCGTGCATATTTGTGAACAAATCATTTTAAACATGTTATCCAATGTTCCAAATTCATATTTACAATACTCAGCACTGTTATTACCTTCTAAACTCTTTAATATAGTTGACAAATTCGTTTGCGCAGTTTGTGCACATTTGTACATGTTTGAATGAAAAACATGAAGTCGGCAAATTTGTGCACAAATGATTTTAAACTTGTTATCCAATTTTCGAATTGCACATTTATAGTAGTTTGCATGTATTATAGCAATCTAATCTCATTAATACAGTTGACATAATTGAAAGCACAATTTGTGCACATTTGCGCATGTTCGAACGCAAAACGTGAACTCATGTAAATTTGTGCACAAATGATTTAGAACATGTTATCCAATGTTTCAATTGCATGTTTACAAATCCTATGGAATATTATGGCCTTCTAACTCATTAATTTATTTGAGATTATTGACAGAACAATTGGTGCACTTTTGCGCACGTTGAATGTGTGCACGTTTAGTACATGTCCTGAATGGAAAACATGAACTCGTGCAAATTTGTGCACAAACGGTTTTTAAACATGTATCCAATGTTCCAATTTCACATTTACAATACTTAGTATGTATTGTAGCATTCTAATCTCATTAATATTGTTGACATAATTGAAAGCCACATTTGCGCATGTTCGAACGCAAAACGTGAGCTCGTGTAAAGTTGTGCACAATGATTTGGAACATGTTATCCAATGTTTCAATTGGCATGCTTACAACTCTTATGGCATATTATGGCCTTCTAAACTCGTTAATATATTTGAGACAATTGACATAACAATTGGTGCACGTTCGTGCAGGTTTGAATGTGTGGGACGTTTGTACATGTTTGAACGCAAAACATTAACTCGTGGAAATTTGTGCACAAATGATTCTAAACTTGTTAACCAGTTTCCTAATTGCACATTTACAGTAATTTGCATGTACTGTAGCATTCTAATCTCATTAATCTAGTTCACATAATTGAAAGTACAATTTGTGCACGTTTGCACATGTTTGAACGCAAAACGTGAACTCGTGCATATTTTTGCACACATGATTTTAAACATGTTATCCAAGTTCAAGTGCATATTCACAGTACTTAGCCCATGCTATTGCATTCTGAACACTTTAATATTGTTATGAAAATTGAAAGCACAATTTGTGCACGTTTGAAAATGTTTGAACAAAAATGTGAACTCGTGCAAATTTGTGCACAAATGGTTTTAAACATGTTATCCAGTGTTCCAATTCACATTTACAATACTTAGTATGTATTATATAGCATTCTAATCTCATTAACATAGTTGACATAATTGAAAGGCACAATTCGTGCACTTTTGCGCATGTTTGAACACAAAACGAGAACCCACGTAAATTTTGTGCACAAATGATTGGAAAATGTTATCCATCATTTCAATTTGATATTTGCAACTCTTATTGCATGCTATAGCCATCGAACTCATTAATACAGTTGAGATAAATGATAGCACAATTGGTGCACGTTTACGCATGTTTTGAACGAAAAATGTGAACTCGTGCATATTAGTGCACAAATGACTTTAAACATGTTATCCAATGTTCCATTGCGTATTAACAATAATAATTACATATTATATAGCATTCTATAACAATTTAATATGGTTGACAAATTTGAAAGCGCAATATGTGCACGGTTTTACATGTTTGAATGAAAAACGTCAACCCGTGCGCATTTGTGCACAAATGGTTTTAAACATATTATCCAATTGCACATTTATAGGCAATTTTTTATGTATTATATAGCATTCTAATCTCATTAATGTAGTCGACATAATTGCAACCACAATTTGTGCACGTTTGCGCATATTTGAACGCAAAACGTGAACTCGTGCATATTTGTGAACAAATCATTTAAACATGTATCCAATGTTCCAAATTCATATTTACAATACTCAGCACATGTTATTACCTTCTAAACTCTTTAATATAGTTGACAAATTCGTTTTGCGCAGTTTGTGCACATTTGTACATGTTTGAATGAAAAACATGAAGTCGTGCAAATTTGTGCACAAATGGTTTTTAACTTGTTATCCAATTTTCGAATTGCACATTTATAGTAGTTTGCATGTATTATAGCAATCTAATCTCATTAATACAGTTGACATAATTGAAAGCACAATTTGTGCACATTTGCGCATGTTCGAACGCAAAACGTGAACTCATGTAAATTTGTGCACAAATGATTTAGAACATGTTATCCAATGTTTCAATTGCATGTTTTACAAATCCTTTGGAATATTATGGCCTTCTAAACTCATTAATTTATTTGAGATGATTGACAGAACAATTGGTGCACTTTTGCGCACGTTTGAATGTGTGCACGTTTAGTACATGTCTGAACGGAAAACATGAACTCGTGCAAATTTGTGCACAAACGGTTTTAAAACATGTTATCCAATGTTCCAATTTCACATTTACAATACTTAGTATGTATTGTAGCATTCTAATCTCATTAATAATTGTGACAAATTGAAAGCATAATTTGCGCATGTTCGAACGCAAAACGTGAGCTCGTGTAAAGTTGTGCACAAATGATTTGGAACATGTTATCCAATGTTTCAATTGCATGTTCACAACTCTTATGGCATATTATGGCCTTCTAAACTCATTAATATATTTGAGACAATTGACATAACAATTGGTGCACGTTTGCACAGGTTTGAATGTGTGCACGTTTGTACATGTTTGAACGC
Organism: Mallotus nudiflorus; assembly: GCA_947683625.1. Lineage (NCBI taxonomy): Eukaryota > Viridiplantae > Streptophyta > Magnoliopsida > Malpighiales > Euphorbiaceae > Mallotus > Mallotus nudiflorus. The sequence continues at coordinate 91,424 of CANTUR010001575.1, forward strand.
AAAACATGAACTCTTGCAAATTTGTGCACAAATGGTTTTAAATTTGTTAACCAGTTTCCCAATTGCACATTTACAATAACTCGCATGTACTGTAGCATTCTAATCTCATTAATCTAGTTCACATAATTGAAAGTACAATTTGTGCACGTTT